>BSBM01000619.1:10105000-10230000 GCA_027924585.1 Larix kaempferi | reverse complement strand
TGACCCTAAGCATGATGAGTCTATCTGTGGTTGAGAGATTCCTTCTAAAAGATACTTGGCCTTTAGCCTTCTTATCTTCACTTTCAATCCATATATTGATTTTCTTTTCCAAAATAATACCATATAACTTGGGAAACAGAGGACTAATCATAATCATCCAATAATTAGGGGGCTTATTCATATCACCAATTTAAAATAGGAACAATGAGGTTGTGAGTCCACAGTTTAAGGAACCCCTACTTGAATGCTAGATTGAAGAGCTTATCGACATTTGGTATGAGTACGAGACCTCCAATTTTTAATATTTCTACTAGATATCCTTCAATTTCCTTAGATTTTCCATTTTCTAAGCATTTAAACCCAAAATCTATTAAATGTACAGCATCACGAGTCATTCTCCAAGTCAATCTTGTGCATCCAAGATTGGGCCTCATGTGTTGAGGTAGGGAGCCTGAGTTGGACTTAGGAACTTGGTGTATATTCTTTAGTTGGACTCAAGAATGAATAAGCCTTAACTTGTTAAAAAGGATTCCTCATGTGTTGAGGTGAATGATTTGATGTATCAAAATGATGATGTTGTAAATTCTTGTTGGACAAGGCTTAGGACTTGTGTGTCAAGTCAGACCCTCATGTTGACCTCCAGTTATAGTAGGTAGCCATGGGGTGGACCTCTAGTTATAGAGCTAGATTCTTTGCATGTTGAAGCATTAATGTTGTGTGATGTATTACTAACCACCATCATCGATTTCTATAAAGTCTCCTTTAGAGAATGGCCACCTCTAGAGTGAATTGCTTTAGCATATGATCATTTGGTCCGAGAGTAATATAATATGATCACAGTGTTAGAGCATTTTCCAACCACACATCATTTAATTGAGCCTTCCATCTTAATTATCCACTTATCTTAAGTATTATTGACTCCATCATGTTCCTACACCATCAACATATCACAATTTCAGTCATCGGAGCCTCCTCCTACATTCTAGGAGCCAATTGGGAATCAACCGAGCCTCCTCCTACATTATAGGAGCCAACTGGGCCACCTACTGAGCGTCCTCCACCTTTCAGGTGGTGATTTGCATGCCTTAAGTGCATTATTTAGCCAACTGGTGAACCTAGGGCGCCTTACTACACTATTTGACCTTGTTTGGTGTGATTATCACCTAACACTCAGTTAAACTGCAGACATATGGCGCCCTCGCCTAATTTTGGGCAATTAGTCGAGTTCTACATTGAGTTAGACTCAGTTAGTCAGTTTCAGAGTCTGTTAGAGTCAATTATTGATTATTTAAGTGGCTAACTGATGTGCTGAGTGGTGTTAACTGCCAAGTAAGCCACTCTCATGCATTCAATTCAAATGACCACCTTTGGAATTGGAATTGCTTGGCTTATTGTAGCCATTGTTACAGATTGTAAACTACCTTATAAGTATATGATATTATTTTACTGTTGAAAACCTTCTGCACAGTGTTCCATACATTTTATTGCGTGCATATCTAGTAACTGTAGTGTTTGTTCCATAGATTTATTGTGCTTGAGATTTCACATGGTATCAGATCTCATGGCAAGGACAAGCCAAATTTTCTACACTGCATGCATTTTTCTGCATTGGTGATTCTGCACTAGTGATTGTGATTTTGCACTTCATGCATATTCTACACTTGCATCTATTTCCAACTCTGCACCAGAAGCCGAGAGTTTCCACACAATTCCTGGATATTGATTCTTGACTCTTCAATCTTGCTTGATAGTCTATGTCATGTGTGATGCAACTTGAAAAGTGCAGGTTGTCGACCTAACTGGTTCTTGTTTGTTTGTGATTGCAAGTTTTACACTCCCTCCATTTGCATTCGCTATTGTAAGAATGTAATCCTCTTCTCAAAATATTCTCACTCCTTTCAACTACCATCAATGTAAGAGTGATGTTGAGATTTTTTTGCGCTCAAAGGGATTCTACAGAGTCACCATGGGCCTAGAACCGGAGCTAAATTCTGCAGTAGATAAGTTCAAATACTTCATCAAGCTTGATTAAGCTTATGTTTTTCTTTGTCTCAATATTTCAAAGGATCTTCTTTTCCATCTTGGTGGATTGACTACTCCGAAAGAAGTGTGGGAACAACTTTCCAAGCTCTTTGGTAAGTAGGATGAGATGAGGTCCTATCAGCTAGAGAATGAGTTGATTTCCCTAAATCCCGAATATTTTGAAACCGTCAATGAGTTTTTCACTAAGTATAAGCATTTGGTACTACTATTGAAGCAATGTGGTGTTGAGAAGGAAGATAAACAATTGATTCTTTCTATTCTCACGAAGCTTGGAAGAGATTATTCTATGTTTGTCTCTACTTTCAATTCGGGAAAACTCACCATTCCAAATTGGAAGATGCCTACCTTGAATGCATTCATTGAGTCCTTAACAAAAGAGAATGATAAGTTTGTTCAAATGAGGTCCATTCACTCCAAATATCAAACCCTTTTTGTTGGAGGATCCAAAGATATGAATGGAAAAGGAAATAAAAAGAAAGAGAAGGCCAAGATTGATCATCTTAAGCAAAAGGAGAAGACCAAGCAGTCAGATGAGCCATCTGGTTCAAGAAAAGACAAACAAAAGGGCAAAGAGAAGACAAATTGTTCTTATTGTTGTAGTGGATTTCATCCTGAAAGCTCATGCATGGAGAAAAATATAGATCAGATGGCCCTTCTCTTGGAGAAAAACGACATTACTCTTCCTGATGGCGCAAGGAAGAAGGACAACAATGATCATACAGAAAGAGGTCATGTAATCATGGCTAGTGTTTTAAATTCCACAACTCTTCTCATAGATTCAGGAGCTTCAAATTAGATGGTTACAAACAAAGATTCTTTTTCATCATTGGACTCCGACATAACCATGTTCATCTGTTAGAAAAACAGGATCGCAGAGCAATAACAATAAACAGAAATGCAAATATAATCACACACACATTACAAGAGAGACACAAATATATCGTGGTTCACCCCAACTTGGTCTACGTCCACACTGAATTTTCCTATCCTTATTATTATTCCGTCCAGCAAAGTGAAGGGATACAACCTGCAGCACAACTGCTGCACTTCCTCTTCACTGTCTCACTGTCTCTCTTCATAGATCTCAGAGATCTTTATAATGCATAAAACCCAATACATCATTCACTAGCCGTATTACAATGTCCTTCTTTTAGAATGGGTGTACAGTCCTCTGGGGTGCACGGCTAAGACAATATCATCTATGAGACTGGAAGATCTGGCTCCACAACCAACACCATCCACATGGGAGATGACTCACAAATTTCTTCGAAAGGAAAAGGTATTATTCATTTAGAACATGGCAGTTTTCAAAATGTTTTTTATGTTCCTTCTCTAGCTACGAACCTGCTTTCTATGTATCAAATGACAAAAACTGATTTACCAAAGAAGGTTGTATTCAGCCCCAATAATGTTGAAATTTCTCATATTTCCACCGAAAATCTCATTGCAGTAGGAAAGGAAAATCATGCTGTAAAAACATATGAGTTTTCTCACTTTTCACCACATTCAAAGCCAAGTGCATTTCTGACTCATGGAAATGAGGTTAGTAGGCTATGGAATGAGAGGTTTGGACACCTAAATTATAAATATTTGCAGCTTCTACAAAATAATTCCATGGTTGAAGTCCTTTCGAGCATCAAATCCTTGAAAGGGATATGCAAGGGTTGCATCATTGGGAAGCACCCCAAGCACAAGTTTGATTGAAGAAAAGCTAGCAAAGCTTCTTGTATTTTGGGGCTGATCCACAGTGATATCAGTGGTCCACTGTCACATACATTTATGAATGTATCAAGGTATGTTCTGACATTTATTGATGACTTCTCCATATTCACATGGGTCTACTTTCTCAAAAACAACTCGGAAGTGCTAGAAAGATTCAATTTTTTCAAGGCTTCTGTTGAGACTGCTACTGAGAGAAAGATCAAAGCTCTTATATCTGATGATGGTGGAGAATATATCAAATTAGAGCTGCTTCAACTTTGTGTAGAAAATGGAATTCAAATCCAGCACATAGTCCCCTACACACCTCAACAAAATGGTGTAGCGGAGAGGAAAAACAGAGCATTGAAAGAGATGGCTACTTGTATGATTGAGTCGAAAGGATTGGCTCCAAATATTTGGGCTCATTCCATGAATGTTTCTACATACATTCAAAATAGAGTTCCACACTCATACATCAAAGTTACTACTCCCTTTTTATCCTACACTAGTCACAATCCTGATGTGTCCAATCTCAGGGTTTTTGGCTCCACTGCATGAGATAGAATTTCGACTGAGAAGAGAATATATTTAGAACCATAGAGTACTGAGTGCATCCTAATTCGATATGATGAAGAATCAAAAGGCTACAAACTCATCGATATCAGATCCAAAAAGATATTCATCGAGCGAAGTGTCAAATTTGAAGAACCGCTTCAAGATCTAAAACTAGTCGAGGAAGAAACTGCTTAATTGCCGCCTCTACAAGAAGAAGATTCGGAAGAAGATGATGAAAGTATGTGTTCTGATATTTCTGATATTTTATTAGACATTAATGAACATGAAATATCAGGTTCAGAATTGGATCCAAATGATCCTCCTCAGTTACCAAAATGGGTAGAAAAGACTCTCAATTCTATTGGTTCTCACATTGGAAATCCTGCCAATCCAAGGAGAACTAGAACAAACTTTCAAAGAGAAGGTATGACTCTTTCATATTCTGATCCTTTACTATATGAATTTTTTTTTTTGATTATAGGTTCAAATCCTAAATCATACTATCATTTCCACCAAGATCCGATATGGAAAACCGCCATGGATGAAGAGTACAATTCTCTTCAGAAAAATGCTACATGGGAGCTAGTTTCTCTTCCACCTGGGAGGAAATTGGTTCAATGAAAATGGTTCTACTGAACCAAGGTTGCTGCAGATGGCTCGACCTACAAATAAAAATCTAGTTTGGTGGGAAAATTCTTCTCACAAGTTCATTCTGTGGACTACACTGAAACCTTTGCACCAGTTGAAAAACAGGCCCCAAGAGATTGGTATGCAAAGATGGATTCCTTCCTTCTGTCACAAAATTTTGCAAGATGCAAATCAGATACAAATGTGTACCTACAGTAGCATGAAGGTAATTTGTTGATCATTGTCCTTTATTTTGATGACCTTTTGATTACATGAAGCACTCTTGCTTCGATCAACACTATAAAAACCACACTACATCTAGCATTCGACATGAGTGATTTAGGCTTGCTAAACCAATTTCTTGGCTTAGAAATCACTCAAAATTTTTATGGGATCACCATATCCAAGTCAAAATATGCTTCAGACCTCCTAAAAAAATTTAATATGGCAGATTGTAAAGTGGCACCATTCCCATTTCTCTCAGGAATCAGTCTTGAGGATGGTGATTCTACACTATTGGTGGATTCTACACTATACAGACAATTGATTGGTAGTCTTCTATACTTGATACACTCTAGGCATGATATTTCTTATGTCGTGAGTGTTGTGTCAAGGTATATGCAGTATCCCAATGAGCTTCATTGGAAGGCAGGAAAAATAATCTTGCACTATGTGCAAGGTACTAGACATTTTGGCATACACTATGCTGCGAATTCCGATATATATCTGGTTGGATTCACTGATTCAGATTGGGCGGGTGATAGAATTTATTGGAAGTCCACTGCCAGATATCTTTTCATGATTGGCATAGGACCTATTTTCTAGTCAAGAAAAAAACAGGCATCTATTTCCTTATCTTCAGCAGAGGCAGAGTATCGAGGAGCAGTCAATGCTTGCATTCAGGAAGTTTGGTTGTAGCGTATTCTAGCAGAGTTTGATATTGGTAGCACCACTTCTACGGTCATATTTTGTGACAATCAGAGTGCTATCAAGATCTCGATAGATCCGGTTCAGAGACAGAGGACCAAGCATATCAATATCCACATGCACTACATCTGAGAGCTTGTGTATGACATAACCATTGTACTGTAATATTTCCCTACAGAAGAGAAAATTCTAGACATCTTCACCAAGAGCTTCACTGAGAAGAATTTATCTTACCTTCACTCACTATTGGGGGTGAGTTCTACTATCGTGAGGATAGATTAGATCCTTCAGTGTTTAGTTTGATGGGGGGTTTTCTTTCCCACTAGGTTTTTCCCTCTTTCCTCACTTAGAGTTTTTTCTAGCATTGTTTGGATTATTTCTGTACTGGGTGACCTATGGCCATTGTTGCTAGGGCCCTTTTATTAATTTTTATACCTCCATGAGATTAGCTTAAGGGGGCATGTTGGATCATTTTCCAACCACACATCATTTAATTGAGCCTTCCATATTTATTATCCACTTATCCTAAGTATTATTGACTCCATCATGTGCCTACATCATCAGCAGATCACAGTTTCAGTCATCGGAGCCTCATCCTACATTCTATGAGCCAACTGGGCATCAACCGAGCCTCCTCCTACATTCCAAGAGCCAACTGGGCCACCTACTGAGCCTCCTCCACCTTTGAGGGGGTGATTTGCATGCCTCAAGTGCATTATTCAGCCAATTGGTGAACCTAGGGTGCCTTACTACACTGTTTGACCTTTTTTGGTGTGAATCTCACCTAATAATCAATTAAACTGCAAACATATAGCATCCTCCCCTATTTTTGGGCATTCAATTGAGTTCTACATTGAGTTAGACTCAGTTAGTTAGTTTCAGAGTCTGTCAGAGTCAATTATTGATTAGTTAAGTGGCTAACTGATGTGCCGAGTGGGGTTAATTGCCAAGTAAGCCACTCTCATGCATTCAATTCAAATGACCACCTTTGGAATTGGAATTGCTTGGCTTATTGTAGCCATTGTTACAAATTGTAAACTATCTTATGAGTATATGAGATTATTTTACTGTTGAAAACCTTCTGCATAGTGTTTCCATACATTTTATTGCATGCATCTATAGTAAATTTATTGTTTGTTCCATAGATCTGCTGTGCTTGAGATTTCACAGCATCTAACAAATATTCTGAGTATAATCTGATATGATAGATAATTAAAGTTAACACATATTGACCATGGAGTAAAGATAAGAGATAAAGATAAATGCATAGAGAAAAAGAGAATTCGAATTGCTCATGAGATGAATAAGTGAACTTGAATTGTTAATCTTCGGTTAAAGACACAATGTATGTCTCAATTAATTAAAGAACTCACAGTGGTCACTACAAGTAAATCAATCAACATGATTTTAGTTAATAATAGTTAACTAAGTGTTAATAAATAGGGACTGATTAACTAAAGTGTTTATTGGTTACACTTTAGTTAAAATAAAAGATGACAGTTACGTTAACCAAAAAGATGACGCTTTAGTAAATCAAGGGAGGACTCGAATTGATCAGTACAGTGATGTTAACAAGAAATAATTAGTTCAGAGCAAGGAAAATTTTAGGGGAAAACTTTTGATCCATGACGAAATTGTAACTCAAATTGATCATTTGGTCTTTTAGTTTAACTAAGTGACAACAAATAAGATCTAGTTAACTAAGTGTTATTTCATGACAACACTTATGTTAAATTAAAAGACGACACTTGAGTTACACCACTTGCATGACGACACTTAACTTATCCACCTAACTAAGTGTACATGCTTTCATTTAAGGGGCGAGTTCATCCTACAAGTCAGTTCAGTGAGTTAATGCACTGCATGAGAAGTGGGGTGTACTTCTTCATGTAATATTGATGCATCCAGATGGAGGGTGAGTTCATCTTGAAGTTAGAAGCTAAAAATAGAAGCCGATGCATGTGAAGAATATATAAATATATTATACATTATTGATGAATTCATTGTGAAGCAAATTCTCTTCTCCCTTGAAGGAAAGGCGCTTCTATTTGTGGAGGATATTATTATTGATTGTTATTAATGTGTTGGGCACATGGAAAGTTGATACATTTGATATCTATTCTCTATTGCTCAGTATTATCTCTTATCTAACACCTACGGTGCCGAAAGCAATCTGTTATTTTGTAAAAGACATTCTCTACTATCTATCATAATTATACTCTGGATATTTGTTGGGGTTTTTCATCCTCATTTCTTTGATGATTTTCCCCAGGGTACATCTTTTTTATGGTTGAATGTTTCATGTCACTGAATGGTTCATCGATTAAAGTATTTAGTATTTCTGCACTTAAAGTTTTAAATCTCAAAGCTCATCATATTTGCTAAAAAATTAACATGGTATCAGAGATCACGGCATTAAGGAGCTAATATTTGACAAGTAAACTTGAGCCTACGTAGATCCTGAGGAGTTGAGCACAATCTTGAGAGGCATGGCATCAATATTGTTAGGAGATTCCTATACTCCATCCTAGTCCTACTAGCTTTCCAGTCATTTTCATTTTCAGTCATGCATGCAAAATTAGGGTTTGCATGCATTCTAGGTCATCAGTCCTAGCACCTAGTCCTTAGCAAACTAGCCCCCGGAGCTTCTTTCATATCATTTCTAGGACTCCTAGTGACTAATGCGCCCTCCTTGGCTCCACTGCATGACAAGGGCGCCTTCTTCACCTACCAGTCCAGTTATATTCAGTTATATTGAGTTATCTTCAGTTATTTCCTTCATTTAAGGATTAACTGACTCTTTACTGAGTTTATCACTCTGTTGGACCTCCAGTGAGACTAGATTGACCATTTTGACTCCAGTTAACTCCTATGGCGTCCTCCACTGAGCCTCCTTCACTATATTAGTGCTTCCATGTGCCAGTTACACCAACCACATTCAGTTAGACTCAGTTTGACTCCCGGTTGATCATTACTTGTGCATTGATGACTTCACTGATGAGCAGGTGGACTCCTAGTTAGGCATTGATGACTCTCCACTGATTATGGATCTGTGCATGAAGGCCAATTCGAATTCCTCCTAGTGAATTCGAATCCTCATACTCAGCATTGTATATTTACCAGTTCTTTATTCTGTTAATAGTAACAATGTGTAATTATTCTTCCTCAATCAGAGTTTCTTTGGATGTAAGTTCTATTGCTTGTCTCTTCTTCTATTATTCCTAAATTCTTTCATTGTGAGGTTTATAGCATCTCTTTGGATCTTATGTGGGAAATTTCACATGGTATCAGAGCCATTTGAGAGTATATTCTACCTCCATTCTTGAGAGTTTTTTGCAGGTATTTCGAAGTTCCAGCAGTTGCAGCAGTAGATTCAGCAGCTTTCTATTTTGCACTTGTTCAAGCAGTCAAGATGAGCAATTTGAATGCTCCTTCTTCTATACTTCTCACTCCTTTCAATTATTTCGAATAGAAGGTGAAGATGATAAACATCTTGAGTTCAAAAGGGTTTACTAGAATAGTTGAGGAAAAGTATGCCATACCACATCAAGCTGAAAAGAGAATCAAGCACCTAAACAAAATGGATGAAGCCTTTGGATGCATATGCCTTCATATATATGATGATCTATTGTTTCATACTGATGGATTGAAGTCTCCAAATGATTTATGGATAAAATTGAGGAGTCTTTTTGGCAAACAAGACGAACTAAGAGGCTACATTCTTGAGAATGAATTGGTTGTCCTTCAACCTAGCAATTTCGAGAGCATCCAAGATTTCTTCTCCAAATTTCAGAATTTGGTTTTGCATTGCAAGCAATGTGGCATCACTAAAAGTGATGAGCAATTGATACTCTCTATATTGAGCAAACTTGGATCTCAATTTTCTGTCTTTGTATCTACCTTTCATTCTGTTCGAATGTCCATCCCTGGATGGAAGTTTCCCACCTTAAGTGACTTTATTGAAGCTCTCACTCAAGAAGAGAACAAACTGTTTCAAATGGGTGCCATCAAAACGTCCATAGATCTAACTCTTTTAGCTGGTGAATCAAGTGGAGCGAATGCAAAAGGGGGACAAAAAGGCAAAGGAAAGAAACCTTCAAGATCCAAGAATGACAAACAAAAGAGACCAAATTGTACCTACTGCAAGAGAGGAAATCATCTTGAGCATGCCTGCATGCATAAGAAGATTGATCTTCTAACCAAGCTTCTTGAACAAAACCAAATTGTTGTTCCAAAAGAAGCAACGATGTCTGATTCTGGAAGTGGATCTGATGATTGTCATGAATTGATGGCTGGTTTTTCAAAGACAAAAGCTCTCCTCATAGATTCTGGATCTTCCAACCACATGATGGCACAAGAAGAATCCTTATCCTCTTTGGATCTCCAAGATGGGCCTACCATTCACATGGGAGACAACTCTCAGATTTCTGCCAAAGGTTTGGGTACAGTTCATATGGAGCATGGTAAGTTCAAAAATGTCTTATTTGTTCCTTCTCTTACAGCTAATTTGTTGTCAGTATATCAAATGACTCATACAGGATCTCCAAAACAAGTAATTTTTGGTCCAGACACAGTAGAGATTACAGAAATCTCCACTGGAAAGGTTATAGCGAATGGGATTGCTAATCATGCCTCAAAGGCATATGAGTTCTCACACTTCATGCTGTTATCTCCAACTATTCCTTCAGATTCTAATGAAGATCACAATGACTTCTCTTCCAGTGACTCCTACTCTAGTGAAGAAGAAGATCAAGATTTTGATGTTTAGATCATGGTTCAAGAAGATTCAGAACCAACACCTATTCTCAGTCCAGATTCAAGAGAAATATGTTCTCACACAGTCCTTGCCACTACTGAGAACACAGTTGATGATTTATTTGCTTACAGAACTACTAGACTTCAACAGCATGCTAACCTTGCATTATTCCATCCATCTCTCCATAAGAGATGCAGCATGATGATGGGATTCTCTCTTCCATCTTTTGGGAAGACTACTCATGTTCCATTCGCTCCAGATACAAAAAAAGTTCCTGATAGACTTGCTTCATCCTCCACACAGTGGGAGACCTTCCTACATGGGATCAGCTTGCCAAGTCTTTTGCAAAAGTTTTCACTGATGAAAGATTCTTTCTTTTTTGCATGATGGTTCTTTGAGTTATTTACTGTTCTTTTTGAGGAGGGGTATTTTTCCCATGAGGTTTTCCCCATTTCCTCAGTTTATGGACAATTATGTATTTTATTATCATTTCATTTATTGTATGGGTGACCTTTGGTCCTAGTTACCAAGGCCCAGGATGGATTAAGGGGGGGTGTTAGGATATTCCTATACTCCATCCTAGTCCTACTAGCTTTCCAGTCATTTTCATTTTCATTCATGCATGCAAAATAAGGGTTTGCATGCATTTTGCATGCATTCTAGGTCATCAGTCCCAGCACCTAGTCCTCAGCAAACTAGCCCCCGGAGACTCTTTCATATCATTTCTAGGCCTCCCAGTGACTAATGCACCCTCCTTTACTCCACTGCATGACAAGGGCGCCTTCTTCACCTACCAGTCCAGTTATATTCAGTTATATTGAGTTATCTTCAGTTATTTCCTTCATTTAAGGATTAACTGACTCTTTACCGAGTTTATCACTCTGTTGGACCTCCAATGAGACTAGATTGACCATTTTGACTCCAGTTAACTCCTATGGCGCCCTCCACTGAGCCTCCTTCACTATATGAGTGCTTCCATGTGCCAGTTACACCAACCACATTCAGTTAGACTCAGTTTGACTCCCGATTGATCATTACTTGTGCATTGATGACTTCACTAATGAGCAGGTGGACTCCTAGTTAGGCATTGATGACTCTCCACTGATTATCGATCTGTGCATGAAGGCCATTCGAATTCCTCCTAGTGAATTCGAATCCTCATACTCAGCATTGTATATTTACCAGTTCATTATTCTGTTAATAGTAACAATTTGTAATTATTCTGCCTCAATCAGAGTTTCTTTGGATCTAAGTTCTATTGCTTGTCTCTTCTTCTATTATTCCTAAATTCTTTCATTGTGAGGTTTACATCATCTCTTTGGATCTTATGTGGGAAATTTCACAAATATTTGTTCGACCAGAAGACCATCCTGAGGGAACTTTGAATTTCAACACTTGGAAGGCGAGGGTGTTGAACATCTTGGAGGAACATGACTTGGTGGGATATGTATCCAATGTGGTGGAGGAGCCTACATCTAATGCATGGTGCATCAACTTCAAGAAGAACCAATATAAATCCAAACATATCATTTATGATTCAGTACTAAAGAACAATTTGATGTCCGTGATCACTTCATTGAAGACCACAATGAAGCGTTTTGATACATTGAAAAACCTATATGAGAAGAAGGCACCGAGTCAAACGAGGGAATTGAATAATAATCTTCAAAACCTAAAGATGGAGAAGGATGATACAATGGCCTCCTTCTTCACCAATATCTCTTAGGTAAGAGATTAGCTTGCTAGTATTGGAGTGGTAGTGGATGAAGATGATCTTCTCCAAAACTCTATTGATGGTCTCCCATCCTCATGGTAGACATTCTTGGCTATGGTAAATGGTTGATAGATACAAAGTAAATTTGAAATTTTGTGACATGACTGCCTCCAAGAGGAGGGTCGAATCCAGAGCAAGTCATTGTGCATCAAAGAAGAAAACCTTGCCCTCACGACAAGGATGAAGAAAGGAAAGAAGAACTTCTCTCAAAAGAAGTTTTCCCATTCGAAGAAGAAGGTATACAACAAGGAATTTAACAATTTGAAGGTAGATGCTACAACTGTGATAAGAAGGGCCATTACGCAATGGATTTAAAAGCAAAGAAAAATGGAAAAGGAAGGTTTCATTCTTATGCCGCTATAGAAGATGAAACTACTCAAAAGAATGCACCCTAATAAAATGAGACAAGGAGGGAGTATTACCTAGTCTCAGCACTTTCCGGATCCATCATCACAAGTGATGAAACATGGTTGGTTGAAAATGGTGCATCCAAACATATGACTGGTTATATGAGATCCATCGCCAATCTCAAGGAGAAAAATTTTGCATGCAAGGTAGAGTTGGGAGACAACACAACCTATTCGATCCAAGGAGTTGGATCCACCTCCTTACAGTGGAGTCCAAGAGATATTTTACATGTTAAGGACATTATTTATGTTCCAGTATTGAAAAAGATCCTCCATCAGTTTTGGTTCTTGAAGATAAGGCCTTCCGAGTGATATTCATGGATAATCAAGCACTATTATGGTCGAAATACAAAGACTTGAAATATGTAGTAGTGATTGCAGTTAGAGAGGGAGTTCTCTATAAGGTACCCAGGAATTACATTCAAGCTATGGTTTACAACACTATCAGTCCATGCGAGCTATGGTATAGGAGGCTTGGTCACCTCCACTACAAAGCGCTACCAAGATTATAGAAAATGGTGAAAGGTATGCCTATATTATATTTTGAGCATGATAGTGTATGTAGGGGTTGTGCACTTGGGAAGAATGTTAAAAAGAGTTTCTCTAGAAGTACTACTAGATCTAAAGGGATTTTAGATTTAATATATTATGATGTATATGGTCCCATGTCATCCCCTTTCCTACGTGGATATTTATATTATGTATTGTTTATAGATGACTTCTCTAGAAAGTCATGGATTTATTTTCTAAAGGATTAGAGTGAAACCTTTATCAAGTTTAAGGAATTCAAATCTCTAGTTGAGAATCAGACAGGAAAGCACTTCCATGCTTTGAGACTTGAAAATGGAGGTAAATTTGATTCGCATGTGTTTACTGAGTTATATATTGATGTAGGAATTTGTAGAGATATAACTACACCAATATTAATGGAGTCTAGGAGATATTTTACATGTTGAGGACATTATTTATGTTCCTGTATTGAAGAAGAACCTCCATCAGTTTTGGTTCTTGAATATAAGGCCTTCCGAGTGATATTCATGGATAATCAAGCACTATTATGGTCGAAGTACAAAGACTTGAAATATGCAGCAGTGATTGCAGTTAGAGAGGGAGTTCTCTATAAGGTACCCAGGAATTACTTTCAAGCTATGGTTCACAACGCTATCAGTCCATGCAAGCTATGGTATAGGAGGCTTGGTCACCTCCACTACAAAGCGCTACCAGGATTATAGAAAATGGTGAAAGGTATGCCTATATTATATTTTGAGCATGATAGTGTATGTAGGGGTTGTGCACTTGGGAAGAATGTTAAAAATAGTTTCTCTAGAAGTACTACTAGATCTAAATGGATTTTAGATTTAATATATTCTGATGTATGTGGTCCCATGTCATCCCCTTTCCTAAGTGGATATTTATATTATGTATTGTTTATAGATGACTTCTCTAGAATGTCATGGATTTATTTCCTGAAGGATAAGAGTGAAACCTTTATCAAGTTTAAGGAATTCAAATCCCTAGTTGAGAATCAGACAGGAAAGCACTTCCTGCTTTGATATTTGAAAATGGAGGTAAATTTGATTTGCATGTGTTTAATGAGTTATATATTGATGCAGGAATTTGTAGACATATAACTGCACCCTACAACCCTCAGGAAAATGGGGTTGCCAAAAGGAAGAATGGAACCATATGTGAGGCTTCAAAAGCCATGATGCATGATCAAGACCTGTTTACCTCATTATTGGCAGAGGCCACCAATACAACATTATATATCCAGAATAGAAGTCCTCATTCCATTCTAGATGAGAAGACACCTGAAGAAGTGTTCATTGCTGAAAAAATAGATATTTCACACCTAAAGATCTTTGGGAGTCTTGTATACATTCATGTGCTGAAAGAAAAGAGGACAAATATGGATCCGTCAGGAAATAAGGGAGCCTTTGTTGGTTATTACAAATCATACAAATCCTATAGAATATATGTTCTAGGTGAAAGACACATTGAGGCCAGTTGAGATGTGACCTTCCATGAAGAGGCCTCATTCAAGCGATCAAAAGAGCTTAAACATGATATATACACAGATGAACATGAGACTCCTAGGATGGGGGACCTAGATATTGATTCTCCCCATTCAGATGTTCAGAGGGACAATCCAACAAAGATCTTAGATTCTCTATCTCCTAATGAACCAGTAGAACTGGCTGATGAACCTCCTTCCTAGAGGAGGTCTACATGGTGTCGATATATACTATAAGATGCAGAGAGGCATGGAGCACAATTAGGCTCTTCCAGAGAGTGAAAGAAACCTGATAGATATCCAACGTATGTTGCATACATGAGTCACATAAGTGATTCGGAGCCTTGAACCTATGAATAATTTTCAAGGAAGGAAGTATGGAAAGATGCAATGGTAGAGGAATACAAGTCCATTATGAAGAATGATGTTTGGGAAGTTGTTCCTAAACCTGAAGGGAAGTCCATAGTTACTTCCAGATGGCTTTACAAGATCAAGCATGATGCTGATGGAAGTATTGAAAAGTATAAAGGCATATTTTTTTCCCAAGGTTTCTCTCAGAAATAATACATAGACTATGAGGAGACATTCACTCATGTGGCCAAGCACACCACTATTCGAGTTGTGATCTCACTTGCACCTATTCTAGGATGGAATTTTCACCATATGGATGTGAAGACAACCTTCCTCAATGGTGAGGTTGAGGAAGAGGTTTATATTCAACATCCTAAGGGGTTTGTGGTTCATGAGAAGGAGTTCCATGTGTGAAAATTGAATAAATACTTGTATGGGATTAAGCAACCTCCTAAAGCTTGGTATTCGAGAATTGAAAGCTATCTTTAGAGACTGGGATTCTATGAGAGCGAAGCTAATCCAAATTTATACTTCAAACTAGTGAATAACCAACCATTGATATTGGTTCTATATGATGATGATTTGTTCCTTATTGGAGAGGAACAACTAATTGATTGGTGCAAGAGGGAGCTCACTTCTGAATTCGAGATGAAAGACTTAGGTATTATGCACTACTTTCTTGGCCTTGAGATTTGGAAAAGAAAAGATGAGATTTTTCTCTCTCAAGGGAAGTACATTGTTGATATATTGCATAGGTTTGGCATGATGATTGAAAATCCATGTGTACTCCAATGGTTTCCAATTTGAGGAAACTACATGGGTCAAATTCTGGATCAGATCCAGTGGAAACCACTTTGTATAAACAACTTATTGGTTGGTTGATGTACTTGATACCCTCAAGACCAGATATATGTTATACTATGACTAGTCTGAGTCATTTTATGTCTTATCCGAGACAAAGACATTGGGTTGCTGCTAAGAATGTTCTTATATACCTTAGAGGTACGATTTCTTATGGAATCAGATATGCCTCCAGTGGAGTGGTGTTGCTACTTGTTTATATTGACTCTAATTGGGGTGGTAGAATTGTGGACCAAAAGAGTACTTCTGGATATTGTTTTAGCTTGGGTTCTGCTATGATATCTTGGTCCAACGGGAAGCAAGGCTATGTAGCCTAGAGTACTAAAGAAGCAGAGTATTGGTTCTAGCACTACCTGTCGATAAGCAGTGTGGATTAAGAAGCTACTTGTTGGGTTGTTCAGTGAGAAGCTTGAGTCTACTGTCATTCGGTGTGACAATCAAATTTGCATCAAGATTTTTGAAAACCCTGTGTTTCATGATAAGTCAAGGTACATTGAAATGAAGTATCACTTCATCTGAGACATGGTCTAGAAGGGTATAATGAAACCTCAATACATTGTTATTGATGAGAGTATTGCAGATGTGTTAACAAAGCCTCTGTTGGTGATGAATTTCAGGTACTTCCGAGACAAGCTTGGTATGGAAAAGGATGCCTCCCTCATTTCGAGGGAGTGTTAAATGTACAACATCACGAATCATTCTCCAAGCCAATATTTTGCATCTAGGATTGGGCTTCATGTGTTGAGGTAGGGAGCCTGAGTTGGACTTAGGAACTTGGAGTAGATTCTTGAGTTGGACTCAAGAATTACTAATCCTTCAGTTGTAAAAGGTTATTCCTCATGTGTTGAGGTGAATGCTTTGATGTATCAAATTAATGATGTTGTAAAGTCTTATTCGAAAAGGCTCAAGACTTGTGTGTCAAGTTATATTATCATGTGGACCTCCAGTTATAGTAGGTACCCATGGGGAGGACCTCCAGTTATAGAGGTCGATGCTTTGTGTTAGAATTTCAATAATTTCATTCAAATATTATCTAGGATCCTACTAAGAGAATAACATGCACAACATAACAATCATAGACACAAGAGACACAATGTTTCCTCGGGGAAAACCAAGAAGGTGAAAAACCCTGCAACTTCCTCAGAGATAGAATGAGCACCAATACAAGGATCACAAAGATCAAACCCCAAAAGATATATGTCCTCAGCAGCTACTCCTCCTCCACTTGTGCGCACTCCTCTCTCTCAACTATGTGAGGTGGATGAGTGAGTAAATGAACAAATAGAGTGGTGCAACCACTCTATTTATACTTTAACTTGACTTTCTTTTTACCCTAACTGGGTCGATTCCCTAAGGGAGTCTAATAACCCTTCCACTTAACTCATATAGGGCCGACCCCACTAAGGTGGTCTAATAACCCATCAAATATGAGTTACAACATTTACAATATAACTTGCGACACTTGCAAATACAAATGATGACAATTCCAATCGGAGGAATAATACATCTTCATTGGGAATATCTTCTGAAGTTATAAATACATCAACACTCCCTCTTAACTAGGAAGGTATTCTTTTGACACAGGTCATCAAAACATATAGGCACAAGTCTTCAATACTGGAGCTGGATCATCGTCACTGGATCACTAGAGCATCATCGTCACTGGTGCTGTACTCGTCATCTCGATCACTGGAGTTATCTCTTAATTATACTTATCATAGGAAGTTCTACATAGCCAGCCCTTTTTCATGTTGGATGTAGGCCTAGCCTCCATGTAGGTCTTCATCATCTCTATGAGCGGCCCATCTGGTGGAATCTTAGGACTGATTATGTGCATTTGCAAAACCTTGAAAGAGAAACCCAGGACTGATTACGAGCTTACTGCTCAACCTATAGGATCTCCCAGGGACCTATTATATGCAGACTTCGCAAAACCTCGAAAGAGCATCCTAGGATTGATTACGAGCTTACTGCTCAACCTATAGGATCTCCCAGGGACTTATTATATGCGAACAAACAAAACCTCAAAAGAGAATCCTAGGATTGATTACGAGCTTATTGCTCAACCTATAGGATCTCCACGGGACCTATTACATTCTTATCAGGCAAAATCTTGAAAGAGCATCCCAGGACTGATTACGAGATTACTGCTCAACCTATAGGATCTCCCAGGGACCTATTACATGCCACTGCACAACTTGCAACATATCCACGGCCATGAAGTATCATCCAGATACTCATGATCATACTGATCATCCTCGCACTGAGCATCATGCTGATGCTTATGATCATACTGATCATCATCATACAGAACATCATACGGATGTTCACAACAGAGCATCGTTCTGATGCGCATCACACAACACTTACATCCACAGCCATGGGGAGGACCCTCCTACCACCATGCTTGGAAGAGCTCTTGCATCTGTGTCTCATCACTTCCTCCTGGAAGTATCTTCAATCTGAAGAACACCAAGACTCTTTTTGAAGTACTCAAACTTCACTTTAGCTAGTGGCTTGGTCAACACATCTGCTATCTGCTCGTCCGTCGCAACATACAAGAGCTTCACTGCTCCTCTCTGTACCATATCCTTAATATACTGATACTTGATCTCAATATGCTTCGACTTGTCATGGAACACTGGGTTCTCATACAACTTCACACAACTCTGGTTGTCACAGAAGATACAAGTAGCATCCAATTGGAGATCAAACAAATTAGATAGTAGCTTCCTAGCCACATTGCCTCACAACTAGCTGAACAAGTTGCAACATACTATGCTTTGGCTATACTCAGTGCTATGCAGGATTACTTCCTGCTCAACCAAGAGATCACACCTGATCCCATACTGAAGTAGCACCCCAAAGTGCTCTTCCTATCTGCAACACTGTCTACCCAATATGAATCAACATAACCCTCTAGGTTAATCTTTTAATTCGGATCATACTTGAGCCCATAATCAACCGTACCCTTCAGGTAACTCAAAATATGCTTTACAGCAATCAAGTGAACATGTCTAGAATCTATTAGGAACTGGCTCAAAGTGTTCATAGAAAAGCAAACATATGGTCTCGTATTCGTTAGGTACATCAAAGACCCAATCATCTGACAATACATTGTGGCATTAACCGAATCTGATGAAGCATCACTCAATAGCTTCAGGTTCGATGCGATAGGTGTGGCCATGGCCTTGCAGTCCATCATCTCGAACCGCTTCAGGATCTCTACTGCATACTTCCCTTGTCTAAGGAAGATTCCATCTGCACTCTGCCACACCTCCATACCTAGAATGTAATGCATCATACCCAAGTCCTTCATCTCGAACTCAACACCAAGCTTCCTCTTCATATCAGCAATCAACCCAATCTCACTTATCACAAACAGGTCATCTACATACAGTAGGAGTATCACTAGATTTCCTTCCTCAACCTTGTAGTAAAGGTTGGAATCCGCTTTACTCTTCGTAAAGCCCAAACTAGTCAGGAAGTTCTCAATCCTGCCGTACCATGTCCTGGATGCTTGTTTCAAACCATACAAGGATTTCTTTAACTTGCACACATGTGACTCCCTGTCATGTGTTTCAAATCTGAGTGGCTGCTCCACATACACTTCCTTTTCGACTACACCATTCAAGAAAGTTGTCTTGACATCTATCTGGTATATCTTCCACTTCATCATTGCAGCCAAAGCAAGTACTATTCTGATGGAAGTGTATCTTGCTATAGGTGCAAAAGTTTATTCATAATCTATCCCTTCTTTCTGGGAGAAGCCATGAGCCACAAACCTTGCCTTATATTTCTCTATGCTACCATCTGCAGCATGCTTCATCTTGTAGATCCACTTGGAAGTCACAACAGACTTCCCTTCTGGTCTTGGGACCACATCCTAAACATCATTCTTCATGATCGACTGGTATTTCTCGACCATGGATTCTTTCTATTCTTTCTTTTCTGCCGCTTCTTCATAACTGGAAGGTTCTTTGTTCATTATGTCACATAGTAAGCCTACATAGCTGGTGTGTGATCTTTTCTTTTTTCTTTCTCTGTGTTCCTCCTCTGGAACACCATACCTTTCTGCATCCTGGATGAGCTCTCTTTCCCATGTTGGTTTCCTCTTATGAGATTTCTTCTCACGGGGTGGATCTATAGGCTCTTGTGGATCTTCTATTTCACGATCCTCTTCTAGAATTGCTTCGTTCATGGTGGTGTCTTGTATTCTGGGTACTCTTGGTTCTTCATTGTCTTCAATAGGTGGTTTTCTGGATTTGATGTATGCTGAGTCCTCATCAAAAGTCACATCCTTGCTGATGTTAATTTTCTTGAACCTTGGAAAGTAGATTTTGTATGCTTTTGAATTTTCATTGTAACCCATGAATATACCCTTCTTTCTTGAAGGATCTAACTTTGTCCTCTTTTCTCTTGGCATATGTGTGTATACTGGACAAACAAATATCCTGAGATGGCTAACTTCTGGTTTCTCACTGGAGAAAGCTTTTCCTAGTGTCTTGTTGTCAAGTATCCTCTGTGGTGTTCTGTTTTGTACATATATAGTTGTTCTTGCTGCTTCCGCCCATAAATGCATAGGAAGATCTTGGTCATGAAGCATTACCCATGCTGCTTCCATGATAGTTCTATTCTTCCTTTCTGCAACTCCATTCTATTGTGGATTGTAAGGAGTGGTCAACTCCCTCTTAATCCCTGAATCACTACATAACTTCTTGAAGTCTGCTGAAGTGAATTCTCCACCATTGTCGGATCTAAAGTCTTGATCTTCTTTTCAGTGTGGTTTTTTATCAAGGCTTTGAATTCCTTGAATTTGTTGAATTTTTCAAGAAATAAATCTAAGTCTTCCTAGAGAAATCATCAATGAAAGAAACATAGTATACATACCCACTCAGAGAACTGGATGACATCGGACTGCATACATCGGAGTGGATAATTTCCAAGATTCCCTTTGCCTTGCATTCACTGCTAGGAAATGCCTTCTTTGTGTTCTTTCATTTTGCACATCATTTGCAAACACCTTCATGCTTTGACTGAATTTCAGGAAGACCTTCTACTGCTTTGCTTGCAATTGGTAGTGTTCTATAGTGCACATGTGCAAGCGTTCTGTGCCAAAGTTCACTTGGCTCCATGGATTCATGTACCATGGCTTATCCCATGGATTAAATTTAGGGGTTTTAATTTTTTAATGGGCTATTTTTTAATTAAACCAACATTTACTATAATTAGCCCAATTTTTATGTATTTATTTTTACTAAATAGCACATTAGCCCCATAAAATATATAAAGAGGAAAGTAAATTTAACCATTTAACCCCTCTCTGATCGCTCTATTTCGCTAAGTTTTCACTAATTTCGTCCACATATTACGGATTGAAGTCAATTTTCAGTTTTAAATCGCCCTATATATATGTTGTTTGGATTTTGTTTTTTATCATAGCTAAAAAGATTTTGGGTTTTAGCTATTAGCGGACTCCCCACCCCAAAGAAAGAGGCGACCCTGAGTGTATTAATATGAAGTCGCGGTAGTTGTCCGGGGAGGGAATGTCTTACTTGAGGGGAAGATTTTGGCCTGCTCCAGGAAAGGCAGGACATGACGGCTCAGGTAAGAGCCCGATACCCATTTCCCTTGTAGCGAGAGTTAGTCTGCGCTGAGAATACTGGGAAGGGATGGCTCTGCAGAAGAGCTTGATTCCACTTTTGAACTGTGTTTATATGTGGTTGTACATTACATAATTTTGTTTGCTTGCTTCTGATAGAAATGTGTGTTTATTGATACCGTCTAAGGCGTGATAAGGGAGGTGATCCCTGTAGCCGGCGTCAAGCCTAGTTATAGCTGCTTCCCTGTATCTTACATCAAGGAAAAAGAGACGATTATTTGATTGATGTATTAACTTTTTATCTATTGCGCACTGGTGATGCGATCTAGCTCATTAGATCGCTGTAATTTTCTGGTAGCTTAATTGCTATTTCTTTTAATCGTTGTGTGTTTGTTATAGGTTAACCCTGCTCTGTAAAAGTTATGCTCCAGACCTACAGACTTGTAGGATAGCGCCTCTGCAAATTCTTGCGCGGGTTTGATTTGTTGTTTGGTTGGGAATATAACCCTGTAGATTGTCAAATCCCCTTGTCGGCTTGTAGGTCCAAATGCTGTGAGGCATTTAAACTCTATAACAACTCTGTGCTGGCTGAAAATTCTTGCGCGGGTTTGAATTGCTGTTTGGTTGGGAGTCTAACCCGGTAGATTATCAAATCTCTGTGCTGCTTGTTGTTCTGAATTTGTGAGTAATATAACTCTGCAGAGCATCGAATGCCTGCATTATGTGGTGACCTCTGCACTCTGGAAAGGCACACCATTGATCCCTCTGCCTTGTCCTGTTCTTTTGTGTGAAATTTAAATTTAATATAAGGAGACCTGCATTAACAAGCAAGCAAAGCTTGGCTTGCAAAATCGACAAACATCAGCTTAAAACCCTCTGAATTGAATGTAAAAAATCATTTACAACAAAGATGAGTTTCACCGTGAGCCGGTAGATTGGCATGGCAGATGAGGTATGAAACATCATAATGGTGAAAACTATGTCTAGTCCTACCTGTGTTGGAAGCGGAATTGGCATTTGCTACACTGAAACAAATGCTTTGCAAAATCAACATCTCTGCAAACATTGCTCTCCATGATTGTTTCTATCATTCTTTCCCCTGGGAGAGAGATTTTTAGAAGTGGAGAGTAATGGATTAAGTAATCTCGAGCCTGGATATTTTGTGGGCCGTTCACTGGCGCCTGACTTTGTTGGTGCAGAGTGAATGGTTCCTTAGTAGAGCCTAAAATTCAACATATCATGCACGCAACAGTAGTGAATGATGGGAAGTGTGAGGAATAAAATAAGTCTTGAAAATGCTGTTGTACCACTAATCATTCTTTTCATTTTCGATAGATTGGACGAACAAGTCAAGTGAATTGGTTTAGACTCCCGAACTTGAGCAACAGATTAGTCAGTTTTTCGACTTAGTAACTGGTTGAAATTGACTGTGAAAACACTCCATATTTCCTCATTTCATTTTTTTAAAAATTACATTAACACTTACAATGGCTATCTTCATCATGATCTCCACTATAGCCATTATTATTTATTTTTTCATCCAGTTTATTGTTGATACAAATTCAGACCTGAAATTCAATAGTAAACTCTTTCTATTGCATCTCTCAATGCATCAAGCATGGGAAGAAATTCAATAGTAAGTGAGTTGTAACTTTCTCATGAAGCATTGGATAATATGCAGTAGGTGGCATGTGAAGAACAACATAAATTAACCAATAACACTCACACACAAATATATTTGTGTGAGACACAAAGTTTCATGTACAATAAATGTAGCTCTCTTGAATCCAGGAAATCAATAACTAGAATCTTTGCCTCCTTTCTAGCTTCTTAGATATGTTTAGATCCCTTTTTCTATTTGCACTTTTGACTTAACATATTTCTTTCCTATAGTCTTATTTTGCAGGGAACCCTCTTCCAATAGTAATATAGACTCCAATTAAGGATACACTTTATTTGAAGAAATTTAGCAGTGAGAATCACATTGTTGTGAGGAAAAGCTTGTAATACGGATACACTTTATTTGAAGAAATTTAGTAGTAAAAATCACATGGTTAACATGGTAGTTCTAATAATCAATTTTAAAATTTATCATCTTCAAATGAATTCGCAAAATACAAAGTTATACTGCGTCGACAACGAGAATACAAAGTGATATGAGTGCCCTTTATACTGCGAACTCTGCAGTAATGTTCCAACTTCTAGCTAGCAGTATATGCCGTGTTTGTTTTTGCCTTCTCTGTGCTGTTAAATCCGGTGGTCTACACCATGGCCTCCGTTTATAATACCAAGGAAGTTTCCTATTGGAATTTCAAACACATTTTTAGATAGTCTTAACAATGCAATCGCACGTAGTTGATAAATTGATTGTTGGATAGATGGTTTTAACAATGTAATCACATCGTAATTGATAAATTGATTGTTGGATTGATGGTTTTAGCAATGTAACACACACAGTAACTGTTGATCAATTAATATAAATATTGGCCATATTTCATAGACAAAGTGTTAATTTTACGAATCAAATTCGAACACTGTCAAATGCCTAACACTGTGCATACTTCATTATGATACACAAGAACAAGTTACAAAGAACAAACCACATTCAACCGCACCACAGAAATAACTTGTACAAATTATTCAATCAAAATTTGTAGCTGGGCAAATTCAAACTACTAACTTTGTGTACATGTATTTTTATTGGGAGTAGGATAACGATAAACTTTTTAAATGATCTTTGAAGATGAAAATTCAATATAATGACAACAATGAAAACTTCATCAAATAAGACAAATTTCACACTTTCAAATATACTAATCTCCACCCTCAAATTAACATACAGACCAGAAAATATGTAAGTGCGTGCGTGAGTGATTATTGGTTTTGTCGTTGTTTTGATCTGAGATGGATAGTATCAAAGGCAATAAAGCAATCCTGAAACAATGAGGACAGTTCTCGGCTCCCACATGGAGAAAATTCTAACCGTCAATCTGGCAATGCAGGCTATGACTACTCTTGCAACATAATTTAGCTCCATCCCTAAACCCTTGAAAGAAAACCCAACAACTTCAACATAAGCCTCATTACCTCTTCTCCATATTTTTCACATGTCTCCCTTCATAGTGTATACGATAATGTATGAGAATGGATGCAAGCTGATTATGTTCTTGCTATTATAATATCTTGGATCAGATCCAGGTTATTTCTCTACCTATTTTTCTCTAAAACATAATTTCTATACAAGCATTTTCACATTCTACATTGAAACAAAAAATAATAACAACTATATTACCTTTCTATCTCTTGTAGATCAATCTTTTGTGGCCTTTCCAAGTCACTCTTGTTTACAACAATTACTAATATTATATAATTATAATCCATTTTGTGAAGTTCCTTCACCCAATTTCTTACCACCGCCCAATGCTCGACACTCTTGTATTTTTCATTGCTTACTATCTTCCATTACAAAATATCAGTATCATTTTAAAAACCATCTGCTAAGGTTTAATCTAAGTACCTATTATAAATGAAACAAATAATTGAAATTTCAAAGAGATTAAAGAATTTTTCTTATAATGTACAAAATTTAAGATAAAAAGAATTTACACCTCAAGAGAAATTCGACTCCTTTAGGTATTTGATAAATCCTGATTTAAAATGCATCTAAACTGATTGATATTGCATTTTGAATGATTGATATTGCATTTTGAATGGGCACTTCTCTCTAAAGTTATGGACCAACATGACTTATTCACGAGGCAACTTCTTCAGCCTGTGTTTCTTTCCACCCTACTGGAGAAAGTAGCAGGGGAAGTAGTAGGGTTTTGCGTGCTATTTGCTTTTGTATTTTCACTGGGCGTCAAATTCTTGAACTTCCAACATCGATAGACGGACTACACTGCCCTTCAACATCTCAAGCTCAGTTACATAATTCCTTACTCGTCTATTCAGAACAACGAATTTCGCCTTTCGAGTCTCCAAACCAACAGAAATCCTGGAAGCCATACTTTGTCTTGGCGCTGTGCGGCCCCCTCCCCTGGTTTTTTGAATGATGGACACATCCCTTTGTGCGAGCTGGGAGGAGTGTATAATATCTTAGATTTAGTGAATGCGTTTGTTTAATGTCATTAATTCGCAATTTTACAGACGTAGAACCCCAGACATACGGTGTTTATGGTACGCCTTTTTAATATCCTTCAGTAAATTTTATCAAACGTTGCACGCGAACTATGAATTTGAGATGACACTGACAAATTTCAGGGTTTTGTTCGGGAATTTTTTGAAATGTTTTCAGTAGAAGAGTTACCGACAGAATGACAAAATAATTGCATTCCACTGTTTTCGGGTTCACAGAATCTCAGAATACGGAGCGTTTTCGACAAATTTACGAAAAGCAGAGGCTTCTTCTCATTAGAGAGGAAGAAAATGGAGCATTCCTCGATTTCTGTGCACGGTCTGACTTCTGATAACTTGGTAAGATTTCCGTATGTGATTTTGAACTTAAATTCTCGTGTTCTTTTGAAGTTAGCACTAGAAATTTGGCTTCGGAAAGAGCTTAATTTTGATTTCGCACAGAGAATTCTCACAGTTTAGCTTCCTGATATGCAGTGTTAAAGAAGTCATTTTTATCTACAGCTATACTTCTTTTTCTGGAAGCTTACGGACAATGCCCGATTTGTCTTCTGATCCTGTAAATTTCTAGGTAGCTGTTGTATTTGCTTTATTTCCATAGTTTGCTTAGCTAAGCCGTGCGTTTCTCCTCCAAATTTGAACAATTTATGCAATTTTAGGTTGGAGCGATACTACAAGCAATATATTTTGAAATTTTTCTTGAAACTTTACAATGGAGTGTAATAATAAGAGTAAATATTTTGAAATTTCTTGCAACTTTATGGTGGAGGATAATAGTAATAAATATTTTATGCAGCTTTAAGCTCGAGTGATAATAAAAGTAATTATGTTGAGAATTTCTGTAGCTTTTACGAGTAACTGTCTATGTGTGTTGATTATTATTCCTTCTTGCAGTAGTAATTCTTAGAGGGTTCGTCACTGAACTAAGAACGAATTATTTTATTTGCTTGATAGCCATTATGCATTTATTCCTGATAATTGCTTTTCTAGGGTTTCCTGGCCATCCACTATCGCGCATAATTGGAAGATACCTACGGCTATGGGCAACCCATCAAAGAGGATGATACAAATAATGGAACAGAGCTATGGCAAGGCAAAAACCAGAAGCTAAAGTGTAAGGACTGGGCCATTTTATCTCACCTTTCAACTGTCCACCCACGCACTCGCATCTAGCCTTGCTTGATTTTAGGCCTTAACTGTACAAAACCATGAAAATAAACGGTATTAATCTACATCTTAAACTTACAAACAATACCATATCCAAATTTGTAGATAATATAACCCCTCAGGAATGTTATCAGAACCCAGAACTATAAAATCCAATGTAAAGGTGTTTAATGCTTGATATCTACAATATTCATACCTATATCTACTAGTTGAATAAGATTTGGATCATGCAACACAGTCACTGTTTTTAAAGGAGCATTAACAGAAATTCGTTCAACACTGCGCAGAGGCTGAAGAAGTCTCTCTATCAGAGACACCTCCGAAGGACAGCGGATGCCCAAGACGTTTAAAGTCATTTTAAGCAGCTCGGTATCACCGGCTGCGATCTCGGAAATTTGTGCATCTCTTCCCATGTCTTAATAGAATTTCTATGAGAGGGATTGAAAACTGCCTACAACGAATACCATTTCATGGATGGAATTTACCATTAAAAACTGGTCAAATGTAGGGCAACTGTGAACCGGGGGACCCTTCATACCCTCCGTTATAGTGTACCAACATCATGCCCTTTTATCATAGAGCACGTTGGGGCGCCCAAGTATTTGGAAGGGAGTTGTCCTTCTATAAATTCCAAGATGCGAATGATATTCCTGCAAGTGATTTTCGGAGTATTGAAAAAATAAACTTGGGATTTCTCCTTGTTTATTTCCAGACCATTTTCTTTTAGAAAGGTATCTAGGATTATTTTGATACCTTTGGCTTCCTGGAGAGAAGGGGGGGCCATTAGCATAGTGTCGTCGAAAAATTGTTGATGGGTTTGGGGGTTAATTCCTGCACCGAGGGTAAGACCACGGATGCAGTTGCTTCATTGCAAGGATTTGAGCATTCTACCAAGCCCTTCAGCAATGATGATGAATAGGAATGGGGATAAAGGGTCCCCCTAACGAATCCCGCGTGAGGCTGAGAAAGGTTGCGAGGGTGTTCCATTTACCAGGATTGAGAAAAAGGCCAAGGATACTAGGCTCATTACCCATTCTACCCATTGCTCGTTAAAGCCAAAGGTCCTTATCATTGTTGCTAGGAAGTTCCAATTAAGCTTTCCATAGGCTTTGAATAAATCAAGTTTAAGTAGCATACTTGTCATTCTTCAAAGAGTGTATAGTTTCATGAACCAGAATTATCCCATCTAGAATTTTCCGTCCTTCAACAAAGCTAACCTGCTCAGGTGAAATTAGCATAGGGAGGAGTGGACGCAGCCAGTTTGCAATGACTTTAGTTATAATTTTGTAGATGACATTGCAGAGGGAAATAGGTCTGAATTTTCTTGGGTCTTCCATTCCCGTTTCCTTTGGAATGAGCGTCAGGAAAGTGGCATTGAGGGCCTTTAGAGTACCTCTAGTGCGTCTTGAGTCTTCTACTAGTGCTAGAACATCCTCTTTCAGCCAGTCCCAGCAAGAGTGGAAGAAGTTAGTGGTGAACCCATCTGGTCCTAGGCTTTATCTGCTGCCATCTGTTTGACAACCTCATCCAATTCTTCCATGCTTATTGGTTTCACTAGCATAGTGTTATGGTCTGCAGTGATCATCGTTGGGATGTGATGGATGAGTTCCTCCCTTGCAGCACGCCTATTGATGTTGGGTTCCTCCAAAATATTTGCAAAGAAATTGTTCAGAGTTTGTTCCATCTCTGTTTGCGTTTCTGCATAACTACCATCAATTTTCTTCAGACGAACCACCCTATTCCCCTGGTGATGCTGAATAACAGCTTTTTGGAAGAACTCAGTGTTACGCTCTCCTTATTTCAACCACTGATTCCTGGATTTTTATTTCTAGAGAATCTCTTCCTGTTGTTCCTCGAGTTTGAGTTCTTTTAAAAGTTTTTGTTCTTACTCCATTAACTGGGCAGAGTAACCTTGGGACATTGTGGCATGCTACACCTCTTTCAATTTTTGGTCTAACTGTTTTTTCCCTTAAAAAATGTTTCTAAAGGTTTTTGAAATCCAATGCTTGAATTTTCCTTTTAGGTACTTGATTTTTTGTTGAAATCGCTACATCAGTGTTCCCGAGATGGGATTCGAGCTATGCCACCACTGACGAAGTTGTTCCAGAAATTCTGGATGGAGGAGCTAGAATTGCTCAAACCGGAACGGTCTTCGGAGGTTACCCCCTATCCTTTTCCATTCCAGACTTATCGGCTAGTGGTCAGATCCAGCAGAGGGGAGTACCACGGTATCCAACTTGCCCCCACCCATCACGACTGACTTTGAAACTAAAACCTGTCTAACCAAGAAGCTATGCTTCCATCCCCAGCTCTTTGTTGTTCCAAGTAAAAATACTGTTGTAAGTTCTGACATCGATTAAGTCTAGAGCCTCTATTAATTCATTAAATTGTTCACTAATGGGGCGTAAGTGATGGATTCCTCCTTGCTTCTCCTTAAGGCTTCCGATCAAATTGAATTCTCCTCCCATGACCCAAGGGCATGTACTAGCCACCTCCTTTAAGTTAAGTAGTGAGTCCAAGAAGGAGGTCTTCTAGTTAGTTGTTGAGGGTCCATAGACATTGGATAGGAAGCCTCAGATTCTCATTCCTATCACATGAAAAGAAGCTGATAACATAAACTTCGAAGCCATCCATCCAGATAGACTTACCTCCCTTGGGTTCCATAAAATTCCGATCGCCCCATTCACTCCCGTTGCGTCAATTGCTATACCCTCACGTTGTTTCTAGGTTCACTTCCCGAAGGACTGGAGGTACGCTTCCGAGCATTTTGTTTCTTGAAGGAAAACTATGGATGGCCTTTCAATCTCTATACTCTGTTTCAGAAGACGGGTCTTCAAAGGACTATTACAGCCTCTAATATTCCAGGATATAATCCGCATCTTATAACAATTTAGGGGGGGAGAAGCTAGTTCCGCATCAATGGTGGGATATTGGCCTGAGGCTACTAGCATCACCCGGACCATTTGGATTCTTTGAATATTACTATGTATTCCTCGTTTCTCCCCTCAACCTTTCTTTTTCCCTTCATTTTCTTTGTGGGATTTTGAAGTTATGCCCAGATTCCTTAGTGCTTTAGTCTTGATTATAGCTTTCTCTAATAGAGAAACCTATTGTAGGGGTATGGAGGCCAGAACATTGTCTCTATATGTTTCCTCCAGCCCTTCCAGGTTGAGTTCTCCTAGTTCCATCTCCTCTCCTTCCTCCCCATGCATGGAATCATATTCCCCCACTGCTGCTTTCTCTGTGTCTTGAGTGGGAGTATCCAATATGGGGGTGGGATCCTTGTTTGCCATTTATTTGGAGTGTCCCTCCTCCATGACCACATTCTCCTCTGTTGACTACAAAACTTCAAAATGATTGTGCATCTGAGTTTTCTTGTGAATCTCTAGACCAGTTCCTCTCTTGGATGGATGCTTCTTATTCGCCACTTTGGTGAAACCTTCCATGTATTTTCCATCTGCATTGGAGGTAGCTCTAGGTTGTTTTTTTAGTGGACAATCATGGAAAAGATGTCCATGCTCATGAAATCGTCGGCATTGAAATGGGATTTGTTCATATTGAATCGTCTGGAACCAGTCCTCATCCTTCCAGGTTAGTTCAATCCCTTCCGAAAGATCTTGAGAGATGTCCATATAGAGATAGATACTGGCATACGAGGTCTACCTCATTTTCTTTGTTTGCTCAGAAACCTTAACAAACATTCCTAGGGTGTTTCCTATGCCGGTAAGAATTTCCTCCTTCCAGTATTCTATAGGTAAATAATACAGTTGAAGCCAAACATGGGTGATCGTCATATTTTCTTTATCAGGGTTAAAGCGTTCTTTCCAGCGGTGTAAGTACAGCCCTATAGAGTTAAATAAATACGGCCCATTATCGAAGATACAAGTGCAGTCTGACTCGTTGAAAAATATTACCGTGAAGAATCCTTTGGCCCCAAGTTGGAGGTCATAATGACCCTGAGGTTTCCAAGTTGTATTAATCCAGCAGAGTAGAGCCTTCTCCGTTGGCCAAATTCCAACAAATTTTCCAATAAGTGCATGATATTTCATGTACTGAATGTCAGCCCTGTCTCTTTCTGAGTTGATCTAAAGCTTTGGAACCTTTTTTTCTTTTAGCACACATTGCCCTGGTTTCCTAGTTTCTCCCGCTTCCTGAACCGATTTGTTTAATCCACTAGTCCTTTCTCCTCCCGTTCCAGAATGGAGGTCTGTCTCTAGCCCCGTGTCTACTCCTTTCCCCTTGTCATTATGCAGGGGAGGGGCCATAGCTCTGCCACCCGTGGCTTCACTCATGCCCTCTTCATTTTCTGTATCCTAAGGGGGCTCTTTTGACAGTCGTCTTCCACCTGGAACCATCCCAAGCCTATACTACCCTAGAAACCCTAGTTCTCCATAGTTCCTACCGCCTCGATATCTCTCCCTCGTTTTTCATAAACTTCAATAAATACATAACACTAATCCAACAACTGAATTATCACTTTGGAACAATTAGTTTAATTGATAACAATTAAATTTATGAAGGGGTATTTTTTATTTATTTATTTTAATTTATATGTACATATAAATGAATACATGCACGTGCATTTTATTAGTTGGTAATGGATAGACAATTCACAACAAAACACTTTACTTATCTATATACTAATAAAGTAAATACAATCTTAAAATAAAAGTGGTCATCCTTATATGGATTGCAGCAACCCAATGGATTGGTGGACTTTGCAATGGAGATTTCTCTTAAGTTTTTCTTTTGATTGTAATGTATGCTAGAAAGTGTACTAATAAGTAAATACAAAATCTATTTTCTTCCAAAAAAAAACTTCTTGAAATAATTTGTACAAGAAACCATACTTGGAGGTGTATAATTCTTTAGTACAAGTTTATAATTCCTTGAACAAAGAATATGGTTCAAATTTTCCATGCTTCCAAGTTGCCACTTCTTTATCCTTTGTGAAATTCCTTATATATATATATATATCCATAACTCTGGCTCTACCAAGTATAGAGATGGATCAAATATCTTGAGGTGCAACCTTTAATCAAGTTAATTAGCATTGTATAAAGGGTTTTCACCTCAAGGGATTTGATCCCTCTCATCCCTTGGTAGAGCCACAATTAAGATGGATCTATGTTTGTTTAGTGTTTGTTATATATATATATATATATATATATATATATATATTCAATGTGGTTCACAACCCTTGAGATGAGTTTCTACGTCCAAGGGAAAGGGGCCTCACCCCATAGGATATGATTACAGAGCCTAACTCGGTGGGGACATCAAGTGAGGCCTTTATATATTAATGCATAACCCTTAACTTACAACTCTCAACCACTTGAGCTAACCCATATATATATAACATGATTATTTCCCTATATCTTTGTGCAATTTGACTCTACAAGATATTTACCAAAGTTATTTCTAATAGAATTAAACGAGTGATGGCCAAGTATATTTGTAGTTTGGGTTCCTTCATAATCGTCAAATCTTGGATGAGGTGGGGGTGGCCCAGGAAGCCCTACTCTCAATCAAGTCTAAGCATATGCAAGCCTTTATCTTAAAAATGGATCTTATAAAGGCTTATGATAGAGTTCACTGGTATTTTTTAAGGCTTGTTCTCATTGAGGTTGGCCTACTTATTGAAGTAACTAACTGGATTATGGCTTTTATTTCCACTTCAAACTTTTCCATTTTGATCAATGGATCGCCAACTAGTTTTTTCTCCAGTAGAAGGGGTATATGTCAAGGATGCCCATTATCGCCTTTGTGATTAATTCTGGTCATTAAAGGATTGAGTAGGCTTATTGAAGCCTTGAGGAACCATAAGATAAAAGGTGTTAAAATTACCATATCTTTAGCTATAACACATTTTCTATTTGTTGGTGACGTTCTTATTTTTGGTATGGGATCTATTTCAGAATGGAATCAATACAAACTTATTTTTGATGAATTTTGCAAGGCAACAGGTATGGCCATTAGCTTTCAAAAATCAAGCTTTCTTTACAAATGTGTTGATGCAGACCGTCGCGAGCAGATTAAGCACTTTTTTCCTTTGGATATGCATCCTATTGAAGATGGGTTCAAGTATCTTGGATACTTTCTTAAACCAAGCAATTACAAGGTTTCTGATTGGAATTGGATGCTTAAAAAGATCCATAGAAGAATAAATACTGGACCTTCTAATGGTTATCTCTTGGAGGTAGGTTGGTACTAGCTCAATCATTACTCTTGAGTATTCCTATATACTGGTTCAACCTTATGAAGGTTATGAAGTCTATCATTAATGGCATTAGAAGTAATATTTTTCACTTTATTTGGGTGGGAAAGTAGAACATCACTAAATTCCATCTGGCTAGTTGGAATGCTTTATCTTGGACAAAGTTATTGGGAGGTTGGGGGTTATTGAATCTGGATCATTTCAATCAAGATCTATGTACTAGAAGCTTATGGCGTGCTATCACAGGTGAAGGTTTATGGAATACAGTCATTCAGAAACAAAAATCTGAAATCATTTTCTTGTGCTAGTGATGATTAGCCCTTTTTGCAATTAGAATGTTGTAGTCTTTGCTATCTGAACTTTTATGGTCTTTTGATAGAAGATAACTTGAATAGGGATGAGTTTATGATATACATAAAAGAATCTTTTGATAATAAAAAATAAGAGAACACTGAATAAGGATGAGTTTATTATATATATCTATATCTATATATATATATAAGAATATTTGGATAAGAATCCTTTTATTTTTTTCAAAAGAAAAAAAAAACTTGCAACTTTTATTTTCAATGGAAAATCAAAGTTACAAAATAAGTACACAAAGAGAAAAACTCATCCCTCTTTAGTGTTCTCTTATTTTTTTTTTATGAAAAGATTCTTTTCTTTGTTTTAAATTTACTTTTTAAGTATGATTTTTTTTCCCCCGAAAAAAAAGCATAATTTCATTTCATCCATAGAGTACAAAATTACATTGATCGACACACTCATTTAGAGTGGAATATAGAACTGCTGGAGTGAGCATCCTGTTGAGAGCCAAAATGAATACCGATGTTCTCACTACGTGAGCAATAACATCTTTTACAATAAACTAGTATAATAACTTCTTATGTAACTGTACAAAACTTTCATTAACTATTACAAAATAACTACTGTGAAATAGTTTACATAACCGAGCTATATATTTGCAAAAAAGTGTACCTGCAAAACATCAGTCTTTCACCAGTCTGGTTGAAGTTGATAGCTGTCACCTCAAGTACTAATACCTGTAACAAAAACCTGTTTTCACTCGATCATTCTATGAATGGTCTATGATAGAAAGCTCGTTCAATGCCATTCATAAATTCAGAAATTTTCCAAATGCCGACCCCCATAAGCAGCCCTTCGTTAGAGGCCTTGTCCGCCTCAGCATTGTTTTCACAATATATGTTCCTGCAAGTAAAAGTTTCCAATGTGTGAGTGACGTTCTGAATTTGTTCCAAAACTGAAGCAATCCTCCGACTGCTGCATTGATAAGTGCCAATAACCCAATTGATCACATTCAAAGAGTCTCCAAAAACATTAAGTTTATGGATAGAAATTTCCACAGCATATGAAATCAAAAGTTTGAGACTGAGAATCTCTGCCCAATTGTTGGTTCCCCTACCAAAACCAAATGACATCACATAGTAGTGAACAGGTGACAAGTAAAGGACATCCCCTCCCCCACGTTTATCATTTTGACAAGCCCCATCAAAGAAACCCCATGGCTGGGATCTATCAATTTCCACAGGTTGAATACTTCGAGGAACTGAAGCCTGACGAATCCGCTTAAGAGCTAGGAAGATCCCACAACTGTTAATAGCCATTAGAGCAGGAATTCCCATTTTGTCTTTGAACAAGCAACTGTTTCGCATGAGCCAAATGCCCCAAATTACCACCGGGGGTAGTGCTTTAAAGCCACTCAAGGAAGCATTGTTTGACCACCTTCTCCATGCCTCTTTAAGTGTGTTCCCATCCCACGTATTTTTAATATTCTGGAAATAGTGATCCATACCTCCCTTGAGAAACTATACTGAAGAAACAGATGAAGAGCAGTTTCCTCATGTAAATTTTACAAGTAACATCTACTGGGACCATGAAAGCTTCTTTTCTGCAGAAAGTCCCATGTTGGAATCCGATTAGCCAAAACACACCACATGAATAATCTGGTTTTGGGTGGGCATTGAAGTTTCCATACAGATTTCCACCACCAAACGAGATCTCTATCCACATAGTTCGCACTAATCCACTGATACCCACTTTTTGGTGTGTAATTTTCGGACGGGTCCCCATCCCAAATAAGATTGTCATCTTCTTCATTCAGGAAAATTTGTTCCCTACTTAGTGCTCTTAAGTACTGTCTTAGTTCTTCCTCAAGCTCCACTCCTAATCCGAACGAATCAACCCTCCTCCAAGCTCGGCTTCCCATCCAGACATTCTCCACATCCACCAACTGGTTAAGAAAGAGGAATCCTCGCTGCCTCAATGCCTCCATCAAACCCTCTGACAAAATGTGTTGAGCTTCACATCCTACCTAGGGATCATGACCAATCCTCACCGTATGTCCGTTGCCAACATCCCAGGCAAGATTTTGTTCTATAACATCAAAGGAGGACACTAAGGATTTCCAAATGATCGATCCACTTGTATGAACCTTTTGAGGGGATTTGATTCAATCTTCAACAGTGTCAGGCTCAACGTATTTCTGCAACATAACCCTATCGCAGAAGCCATCTGACTTAATTAAACGCCATCCACACTTGGCAGCCAGAGCCTTAGAAAAGTGAAAAATATTCTTTAGTCCCCACCCACCCAAGGCTTTAGGTGCTGCAATTATGTCCCACTTCACCCATGGAGTAACATGAGCATCTTCGTTTCCATTCCACAAAAAATTAAAACAAATCTTCCTAGCAGCTTCTAAAATCCCTTTAGGGATCCAAGCAAGTGACATCCAGTATACCGGGATAGTTTCCAGCATAGACTTAACAAGAACAAGCCGCCCTGCTCGCGAAAGCCACCTGAAACTCCAACTCTTCAACCTCTTTTCCAGCTTTTCCAGCAACCAGGACCAGTCCCTTTTTAAGTAGTCATTAGGCTTCAAATTGAATCCCAAATATTTTAACCCGTCCAAAAGAGTAAGGATTCTGAAAGGAAATGAATTAGTATAGAAGTTATATTCCTCCTCCCTCAAAAGAGAAAAAGTGAGTGAGGATTTCCCATCATTTATCTCCATTCCAGTTGCAGTAGAGAAAAGGTACAGAATCTCTTTGAGTCTGTCAACATCCTTTCTTGAGCCAGAACAAAAAATCAAAATATCATCCACGGAGAGCATGTGTGTAAGGGAGATGCCCGGCGCCACCGAAATCCCCTCAAATTCGTCAACCCTCTTTGCTTCCTTTAAAGCCCTACTCAAGCTCTTAGCCACCAACAAAAATAACAATGGAGAAAGGGGGCAGCCCTGACGTAAACCATGTCTAGAATGAAAGAAAGGGGTTTCCGCTCCATTCATTAAGACAGAGAAGGAAACAATAGATATGCAACTCATTATCCAATGAATAAAACCAATCTCAAAACCTAAATGAGTAAGCATGAGACGGATATAAAGCCAGCTCACCTTATCATATGCTTTTGACAAATCAATTTTGAGTATAGCTCCTTTCAGTTTTCTAGTCTTAATGCTATGTAAACCTTCCTGGGAAATTCCAATCGCCTCATGAATCTGACGCCCTTCTAGGAACCCAAACTGCTCTTCTGAGATATGAGTAGATAGGATAGGTTTAAGCCTACTAGCAATCACTTTAGTAAAGATCTTATACACACAGTTACATAATGAGATAGGCCGAAAATCATTTAGAGAAGATGGAGTATCCACTTTAGGTATTAGGGCTATGAATGTGGAATTGATGCTGGCCAGCACCCTGCCATTCTTCCTCGAATCCTTAGCAAGTTGTAATAGATCATTTCCTAAAATATCATATAGAGCTATTAAAAATTCTATAGTCCACCCATCAGGCCTAGGACTCTTATCCTTCTGAAAAATTTCCAATACCTCCTTTAATTCATCCCCTGAAATAGGGGCCATCAGTTTCCTATTATCCTCCGCTTCAACAAACAGTGGGAATAATTGTGCTACCCGTATCACCTCTTCAATATTCACTCTCTCACTAGCTTTGAATAGATCCCTGAAATGAGTAACCCCAACTGAAGCCAACCCTTCAAAAGTAGACATAGAATTACCTTCTACATCCTCAAGGCTCCATATAGTATTGGCAGATCTTCTTCCTTTTGCATAAGCATGAAAGAATTTGGAATTATCATCTCCACTTTCCAGCCAAATGGCCCTGCTCTTTAATCTCCAAGTCTCCTCATTCTGTAAAAGTATTATGTTCCTCTGATTCTCCAAATGTACTAAATGGTCCTTAGAAGTCTGAGAACTGAAATCGCCACCTGCCTCTTCAGAAATAGAGGCTATTTCCCCTTCAATATCCTTAAGAGCCCTATCGTCCTGCCTCCTCTTCTGTGCAGCCCAAGTTTTTATAGGTTCCTTAAGTGTTCTAATATTCTCCGCAAAATGGAAGGCTGCAGAATGTATCGACCTTGTATGATAAGGTATCCAATGTTGCCGAATAAGCTCTATGAAAGTCAAATCTTCCAGCCATACCTTATTGAATTTAATAGGTGCAGGAGGTTTGATTGGGTCATCTTTCATCTCCAAAAATATTGGATCATGATCTGAGTTCCCCCCCGATCCAATCCATTGACGAACAAAGAAAGTTAACTCCACTAATTGCTCAGAAAGGAGAAAACGATCCAACCTCTTTGCCACTCTATCTAGACCAATTCTCTTATTCCTCCAGGATGGGTTTACTTGGACAGGCTCCACATCAATCCAGTTGCCTTCAGATAACTTCCTAACAAAGAAATTTGAAAGGGGATCCACATTAGTATGCGGCCCCCAAACCTCAGCATGACCCAAAGAAAAATTAAGATCCCCCCCCAATATCACAGAATCCCCACTGAGCATCTCTCTATTCAGCAGAGAGGTCCAAAACGTTTCCCTTTCACAGTATGGGCCATAAATGTTTACAATAGTGAAAATTTTATCAAAATCCAGGAATTTGCAAGAAATTCCCAATACCGACTGCATCCCCCACCGAGAGGATACACAAACCTTAGCTTCGTTCCAGCCAATCGCCAAACCTCCTGAGCGACCCCTAGCATCCAAGGATTCAAAACACCACCCTGGAAACCAAGCCTTTAGCCTGTCAATAGCTTCATCACCACCACACATAGTTTCTTGTAGAATCAAAACATTAGGATGCTCTAGGTGTACCATCCGTCGCATCGCTAGTCTTTTGGAGGGACTAGCAAGACCCCGGCAGTTAAATGACATAACCTTCATCTCATCCCATCCTTATGGGCGTCCACTGCTCTAAGTGCCCTTTCAATTGAAGTTGTTTTCCATTCCTAAGATCCGAGTGAGCTCTGGATTTAGCATGAGAGATGAAGGACTTCCTTCCTCTGGTTTTAGGTTGTTTAGGTTTTTCCTTCCCTAACCCTCCCCCAGTGGCTTTATTCATGGAATGCAAAAAATAACCAGACTCCGAAGAGCCGGTGGGTGAAGAAGGCTCAGCCACAACTTGCACAAGGACAGGGGTATCATCAAGAGAAATGGGGGGTGGACAATCGATCTGGAGAGTTTCCAAAACAGGGGAAGAACCAACATGATGCTGGAAAGAAGTATGAGAAGCCAACGACTTTGCAGAAATATGTAAATTCCTAAACCCATCCACCCAATCAAAGCTAGGAAAAGTTAAGTTTTTAATAAAAAAACTGAAGGAAGGGTTTAAAAAGGGAGCAGAAGGAGTACCGGCCACAGTGTCTGATGCCCGAGTAAGAGAAAGCAATGAAACCCCCGGTGCAGTGTCCAATGTCTGAATGAGTTCGTTCTCTGCAGTGCCCATACAATCACCCACCTCCGGAACAGTGCCGTCCTCCACTAAAATATTCTCATCCTCCACTACCCCTGTGGGGACCTCCTCAGATGGACGTTCATTACCCTGCGCACCCGGCGCATCTTCTTCCCATACTACCCCTACCTTCTTCTCCACAAACCGCCATTTCAGAGATTTTCCAAGCTTCATACGAACCGATAAGGAGCATTCAATGGCCGGATGCCCATATTCATGGCACCTTCTACAGCGAAACGACACATTTTCATAATCCAATGTTTGTGTAAAGGTGTAAGGTCCCCATTTCAAATCCATGCTATCAAATAAACCTTCCCTTACATTTATGCTTACCAGAATCCTTGCCACCTTCTGGATTGCTGTTGCCTCGAAAGAGAAATCGGCTTCCAAATAATTGCCCAAAAGATTGCCAATCTTCCTAAAGTGTTCCTCAGCCCAATACTGTAAAGGTAGCCTTGGTAACCTTACCCAAAAGCGGTATAGTATCCATTCTTTCACGACTCGCATCAAACAGCGGGTTCCATGGCTTAAGTAGGAGCGGAGCCTTGTATATCAACCAATTCATGCTAAGCGCCCATACTGCATGAGCTTCTGAGGAAAAATGGAATGCAAACCAGCCTCCCGAAAGACCCACAATCCGAGGAACATATCCACAGTGTCCCAGCCATGCTCCGGTAGCCCATTGTATCATAGATTTATGGCTCACCGCCTTACCATACACCCTACCCACCAGAACCGATTTAACCATCTCGATAATCTGCTGGATGCCATTGTATTCACCCAGAGCGTAGTTCGGGGCTTTTCCGGTGTTCTTGATCCAATTCCTACGCGTCTTCACCCGGAGACCCTTAAAACCCTCGTGACCTACTCCACACCCTATGTCCTTCTGTGTTGCATCTCCAGACGGGCTTGAAAACCCCCGGTGCTCCGTCGAGTCCAGAACCGTTGCACTATTACCACCTGGGGGGACACCGCTACCATACTCATCCTGTAATTCCTCCCTAGTTATCGACGCACCGCTATTATCCCTCATCGGTGATATGTTAAGAGAGCCGCCTGAGGATTTCAAAAAATCAGGGAGGTCACCAAGCCCTACACATACTGGATCCGGTGAGAATGAGCAAGGAACCTTGACGCCCTAGATGTTATCGGCGTTGCCCTCCAAGACGAACCCCACTCCATTCATGTCCCAAAACGGTGAGACCGACTGGGAAGACACAGAAGAAAACTCTGGGAAAGCCCTAACGCCAGGAAGAGGCAAAACTTCGGTCGGGTGGTATTCCGCGAAACCGTCACCCCCAAAACCACCTACACCACTCAAAAACCGAGAATAGCCAGGTGGCGAGCTCCAAATATCACTGTGCCGCAACGTGTCGCTGCCATAGTCCACCTCATCTAGCTGCTCCATACCTGGATATCCATGAAGCTACCGGTGGGGAGAGTAGGGTAGTAAAAAAAAATTGTAAAAAAAACTTACCTCCATTGCTCCAGTTCAACTGACCATGAAACCGCCGGCTTGTTGGTCTAGGGAACCGTGCTAGCCCGTGACTCGGCTGACGGCCTGCTGCCGTCTGCAGTGGGCTGGGTAGTCTCCTGCTATCCCTGTTCAAACCCTAGCTGCCATCTTTTAAGTATGATTAATATATATATATATATATATATATATATATATATATATATATGATTTTGATTTTGATTATAAATAAAGTAATTTCATTTTATTGATGTAATTTTTTAATTAGTTTTTTATTTAGTGTTATTTTTTTTTTATATATAGAGAGAAATGTTTTGTTTTTTCAAAAGAAAAAAAACTTATTTTTAGTGAAAAATCAAAGTTACAAAATAAGTATACAAAGAAATAAACTCATCCCTATTCAGTGTTCTCTTATTTTTTTTATCAAAATATTCTTTTCTTTGTTTTAAATTTATTTTTTAAGTATGATTAGAAAACTACTTGTCGATTATATATATAATTCAATGTTCTCCATTTTTTATGGAAATATTTTCTTCTTTGTTTTATGGTTATGTGTGTTTTAAAAATTAAATCAACTCAAACATCCTATATAATATGAATTTTTTCTTTTATTTATCTAAATATATTTAGAAATTAATTATATTTTATATAAATAAAAATTTCATTATAAATAAAGTAATTTCATTTTATTCATGTAATTTTTTATTTAGTATTATATTTTTATATATAGAGAGAGTTTTTGTTTTTTCACAGTGGAAAATCAATGTTACAAAATAAGTAAACTAATCCATATTCAAGTTGTCTTTTATCATAAAGTCATCCCTATTCAATATTCTCTTTTTTTTTTATCAAAAGATTTTTTTTTGTTTTAAATTTATTTTTTAAGTATGATTATATATATAGGATTTTGATTTTGATTTTAATTAAAATAAAGTAATTTCATTTTATTCATGTAATTTTTATTTAGTGTTATATTTTTATATAGAAAGAGAGTTTTTGTTTTTTTTCAAAAAAAACTTGCAACTTTTATTTTCTGTTGAAAATCAAAATTACAAAATAAATACACAAAAATATAAACTCATCCTTATTCAAGTTATCTTCTATCGTAAACTCATCCATATTAAGTGTTCTCTTTTTTTATCAAAATATTATTTATTTTGTTTTAAATCTATTTTTTAAGTATGATTAGAAAACTACTTGTCCATTAAATATATAATTCAATATTCTCTTATTTTTTTATCGAAATATTCTCTTCTTTGTTTTATGATTATGTGTGTTTTAAAAATTAAATCAACTCAAAAACATCCTATATAGTATGAATTGTTTCTTTTATTTATTTAAATATTTAGAAATTAATTATATTTTATATAAATAAAAATTTCATTATAAATAAAGTAATTTCATTTTAGTCATATAATTTTTTATTTAGTATTATATTTTTATATATCATGAGAGTTTTTGTTTTTTCACAGCAGAAAATCAAAGTTACAAAATAAGTAACTTATTTTTTTCAAAACATTTTTTTTGTTTTAAATTTATTATTTAAGTATGATTAGAAATATATATAAGATTTTGATTATAAATAAAGTAATTTCATTTTATTCATGTAATTTTTATTTAGATTTTTTTATTTAATGTTATATTTTTATATAGAAAAAAAGTTTTTGTTTTAAAAAAAAAACAAACTTGCACCTTTTATTTTCAGTAGAAAATGAAAGTTACAAAATAAGTACACAAATAAATAAATTCATCCCTATTCAAATTCTCTTCTATCATAAACTCATCCTTATTTGGTGTTCTTTTTTTTTATAAAAAGATGATTTTCTTTGTTTTAAATTTATTTTTTAAGTATGGTTAGAAAACTACTTGTCCATTATATATATAATTCAATGCTCTCTTATTTTTTATCAAAATATTCTCTTCTTTGTTTTATGGCTATGCGTGTTTTAAAAATTAAATCAATTAAGAACGTTTTCTTTTATTTATTTAAATATATTTAGTAATTAATTATATTTTATATAAACAAAAATTTCATTATAAATAAAGTAATTTCATTTTATTCATGTAATTTTTTATTTAATGTTATATTTTTATGTTGATAGACATTTATATCTTATATCTTTGGGACTGGACTTGATTGAGTGGATCATCAAGATTGATGAGAATGCAACAAGTGTAGAGCCTAGATTCATTCTATGGTCGTCGTTGTTTTAGTTAAAGTTAAACATATGCTTTAAATATAGTTTAAAATTTTGGTTTAGAACGCTGTGTGCAACATGCCCTGCACGTTCGTTATGCTCCATGAAGTGGGCGGCTTGTGAAGTTAGGTGGCAGAGGTCTTGCAAGGCGGCGGTATCGTTTAATGAGTTGGCTATGGATTCTGCGTAATAAGTTGTCAGCTGGTGGTGCTTAACGACGGTGGGAGGTGGCGAGAGGAGATGCTGGCAGTTGCAAAGGCTGGGGGAGGTGGAAACAGGAGGAGGCAGCAGTTGCAAAGGCTACGGGAGGAGGAGGCAACTGCAAAGGCTACGATAGATGGCTACAAGAGGAGGCGGCAGTTGCGAAGTTTGTAGGAGGTGGCAGTAGTTGTGAAGTTTGAGGGAGATGCTCGCTGTCTGAAAGATATTAACTCGCCTTCCACCTGCCATTAACTGATTCAACCCTAAACCATACTTTATATCATGTTTGGGTGTAGTTGAACAAATGAGCTATTGGAGCACAAAAATGATGGTGCATGGCTATTGAAATTATTTCCGTGGATTCCCGCATGGCTATTGAAATTATTTCCGTGGATGGGAATCGAAAGGTTTGATACATTGTTGGCTCAAAGTTCCTGCAAACTACTACAAAATATATTGGGGATGGACAAGCAACATCAGTGGCCAGTTAGGTTAACCCTCCGACGACTAGATCCTACTTTGTAGCAGCTGTGTTGGGATCACATTACAGACGACTTTTCCCACGACAAACCCTCCATTTCTGCCATTCCTCCATCATCCTGCAATGGCTTTCATAAGTAAATGAAATACACACTACTACTTATATCCATTTAATTTCCTCAAATGTTACATTGTATATTAATGTATTTGAATTTTAGGTTCCTGCTAGCGTTGAGGACAGAAGTTCTTCCGATTGGAATGACAGGCACTTTTTAATAAGCTTTAAAAATGAAGGTATATATATATTGTCTATAATCTCAGTGTCTTGGAATTTGACGTTTATTAAGGTTTGTGTCGCATTGTCATGTTTATCAAGGCTTATGTTGCATTGTGGCGTTCATCAAGGGTTATGTCATATTGCGACAATTCCCAAGATGTGAAATTTGATGTTCATCAACGTTTATGTCACATTGTGATGTTTATCAAGGCTTATGTTGCATTGTGGTGTTCATCAAGGGTTATGTCGCATTGTGACAATGCCCAAGATGTGAAATTTGATGTTCATCAAGGTTTATGTCGCATTGTGATGTTTATCAAGGGTTATGTTGCATTGTGGCATTCATCAAGGGTTAGATGCAACATATTGTTATGTTGCATTGTGGCATTCATCAAGGTTTAGATGTGACATATTCACATTATGAAATTTGATGTTCATCAAGGTTTATGTCGCATTGTTCTGGGTTGGCAGGTGCAAGAGGGGTCATTTTTGACCCCGGGGGAAACATAATGAATGATTATGCTTGGGGGATTGGCAACAAGATCAACAATGATGCCAAATGGTTATCCTTCCTTAAAGGTCTAGAAATTGCTATCAGCATTGGGATAAAAGACTTGATAGCCATTGGGGATTCTCTTCTGATAGTACGTGAAGCTCGCAATCTCACCAAAAATGCTCCACTCCTTCAAGTAAGTATCAACACATTCTCAAGTTCACCAGTGGAGATTTTAACTCCATTAAATTCCTCTATGTTCTCCAATCAAACAATCAACATGTCAATGAAATGGCCAATAAAGGCGTGCTTCTAAACTTTGGCTTCTTGGCCCAAAATGATGAGCTCCCTCTTCCATGTTGGGTTCCCTAACCCTTTCCTCCCTAGGGGTGTCCTCCTCCCCATTCCACTCCCTTCTTACCTCCTTCCCCTCGCCACCTTTGGGCTTGTTGATCCCCATATTTGCATGCTTACACATGTCGCTGGCTTTGAGGGCCGATGGAGGCATTTAATGCCTTCACATGGCCTCACCTCACCTACCTCCACTTACTCGCACGCTTTGACTCCTCCTTCCTTCAGACGCTTCTCAAATTCTCCTTTGTTAGCCCCCATTCAGAGTATGGAAGCTCATTGCATTGCATTCATTGCTCCCAACTTGGGCGCTAGCTCCGTGCTGTCTCTGCAATCCTCCTCCTGCTCACTCTATAAGAAGTCCCTGCACTCTCCCTCAGACTTCATTCTTCCCAAAGAAAAACTTCTGGAACCTTTACGCCTTCTGCTTGGCGACCTCTCATCCCTCAACCACTTATACTATGAAACCAGAACTCGACACAGTTCTCGTTTTTCTCTCTCCTACTTTTAGTAGGTATTTTTAGCTCCGTTTCAAAAAGGGGTGATGCCAGTATCACACATTTTCATTTCGAGGCATTTTTTGGGACCTTTGAATTATCTTTATCGTAAAAAAAAATTAGTTTCTATTTTTAGGTGCATTTTTAGAAATTTAGCAAAATAGCATACATTTTTAAGCAATTTATAATGAAAAACATATACATTTTGCAATTTTTTCTATAAAATAAGACATTTTTATGGACAAAATAAGACACTTTTATTGACAAAATTGTAAAAAATTCCAGAAAATAGACATTTAAAACCATTTTCAATCAATTTTCAGATATGTTTTGTATAAAAATGATACTATTTCATATTATTTTCTGAAAAGTGTTGATTCACTTAAATTCAAGAGAAACTATACAAATTATTTGTAAAAAACATATTTCAAACATTATATATAGAAATTTTATTTCTAAAATTAAGTCTGAAAGTCAAAACATTACTAACATATCTTATCAAAATATTGTCAAACTTAGCATTTTTTTCAAAACATGAAACTAATCAACAAGATCATGCAGGCCAAATTCATGTCCTCTTCTGCTGCATGTTTCCCCCCTCTAAGATTATAATAAAATAAATTAAAAAACAAATTAAACTAACCCCTGACAACATTATAATAAAAAATTCCTAACAACATTATAATAAAAAATTTAAAGAAAAATTAAAAACAAATCAAACTAACCCCTAACAACATTATAATAAAAAAATTAAAAAAGAATTAAAAACAACTTAAACTAACCTAACAACATTATAAATTAACATTTAAAAAAAATTAAACTAACATTAAAACTAATAGATTTAAACTAATGTTCTTATAATTAAAAATAAAAAATAAAAATAAAAACCCAATAAACTAACCTAACATTGTAATTAAAAAATAAAACTAATTAACAATATACTAACATTACACAAAATTTAAAAAAACTTAAAAACAAAATAAAAATAACATTATAAAAAATTAAAAATTAAAAAAAAAAAAAACTATACAAAATTTTAAAATAAATTAAAAACAAAAATAAAAACATGCTAAAACTAACATTATAAAAAATTAAAAATTAAAAAAAACAAACTATATATAATAACAAATCAAACTATATAACATTTAAAAAAAAAAATTAAAAACAATAAAAAAAATCAAAATATAAAACATTAAAACAAAATTTTAAAAACAATTAAAAAACCAAACTATACAAAATCTAAAAAAAAATCAAAAACAAAATAATTAGAAAAAAAATTATTCTATACAAAAAAATTAAAAAAAATTAAAAATTAAACCCAATTTAAAAAAAAAAAAACCATGCAATGGTCGGGGAGGTGGGTTGCGGCGAGGGAGGGGGGAGGTGGGCAATGACGGTGGCGGGGGAAGGGGAGGGTGGCGGAGGGGGAAGGGGAGCAGGTGGTGGAGCTGGGCGGGGGAAGGGAGGAGGAGGTGGAAGGGAGGGGCGGGCATCGAGCTGCTCGCTTGGGCGCCAAAGGGCGGCCCTCATGGCCCCCGTCGGTGCCCGGCATCGACGGGGGCCGTGAGGGCCGCCCTTTGGCGCCCAAGCGAGGGATGGCCCTCGTCGATGCCCGGCATCGACGTCGATGTCGGGCATCGATGGGGGCCGTGAGGGCCGCCCTTTGGCGCCCAAGCGAGGGAGGTTGCTCGCTTGGGCACCAAAGGGCGGCCCTCACAGCCCCCGTCGATGCGCGGCATCGACGTCGATGCCGGGCATCGACGGGGGCCGTGAGGGCCGCCCTTTGGTGCCCAAGCGAGCAACCTCCCTCGCTTGGGCGCCAAAGGGCGGCCCTCACGGCCCACGTCGATTCCCGGCATCGAGGGGGGCCGTGAGGGCCACCCTTTAGGGCCCAAGCGGGCGGTGCCCTCTCCCTCCTTTGTCCTCCCCGCTCCCCTCCACTTCCCCCTCCCCCCGCGCCCGCGCCCTCCATTCCACCTCCCCCCGCCGCCCTCCCTTCCACCACCGCCACCCACCACCTCCTCCTCCCTTATCCCTCCGTCACCCTCCCCTTCCCCCTCCTCGCTCCTCCCCCGCCTCCCTCCCTTCCACCGCCACCCGCCCACCTCCCCGCTATTGCATTGTTTCAATTTTTTTAAAATTTTGTTTATTTTTTTTTAATTTTGTTTAATTTTGTATAGTTTATGTTTTTTTAAATTTTGGTTAATTTTTTGTTTAAAGTTTGTTTAATTTTGTATAGTTTAATTTTTTTTTAATTATTTTGTTTTTTAATTTATTTTAAAATTTTGTATAGTTTGATTTTTTTATTGTTTTTAAATTTTTGCTTTAATTGTTTTTAAGTTTTTGTATAGTTTTTTTTAAATTTTTTATAATGTTAGTTTGGTTAGTATATAGATACTTAGTTTTTTTTTTAATGTATTTTTAAATTTTTAATTATAATGTTATCTTAGTTTAGTTTGTTTTTAATTTTTTTTAAATTTTTAATTATAACATTAGTTAAAATTTGTTAGTTTAATTTGTTTTTAATTTGGGTGAAAAAATGAAGATGGGTGTCTATTTTGGGGGGTCTCGTGAGAAAATAATTCTGTTTTTTTCATGTCTTCCAACTTCGGGCGAACAAAAGTGATATTTTTATTTAAAATTTTACTTTGCCGTAAAAAGAAAACTTTTGTAGAATTATGTTAGCTTTCTACTCATAATTTTTTCAATTTTTTTTATTAAGATTTGATATGTCGATCTCGCAAATGTTTGACAGTGTGTTCTTATAAAATGAAAAGACTACAAAAGAGTTATGATTTGTTGCACCACTAAAATCGTTGTTAGACTTGTGTTTTGCAAAAACTGAAAATGCTACGACAATCTACACACAATGTACTAACGCGTGACTATAAGTTTGCATCCAATGGACCTCTATACTAATTATTATATTTTTTTAAAGTCGATCCATGGGGAAAACTCAGTCGATTTTCAACAACCTTTTTGTTGCACCACTTTTCTCTCAACCCGCTATAAAATCAAAAAATCTAAGACCACCCTTTTGAAGTAGACACGTCAATGAATCGACCCACATTTTCTTCGATTTTTTTGGTGTTGTATTTACAAAGTTATGGATTTTTCTTTTCGCTGTTTTTTTAAAGAGCTGAATCGTAACTCGACACATGTTACAAATATAAAACTTAAAAAATATCAGTTCTTATCTATATACAACAAAATTTATACCCTCGTAAAGTAGATTCAATAATGAATCTACTGGTATGAAGTCCGACATTCGTTTTGTTGTGTAAGAGGTGGTTTTCTCCTTCCGAAAATGGAGAAACCTGAAAATTTTGCAGAGATCTGAATCGGTCATGTTTCAGAGATTATTCGGCCGAATTAATTATTCGGCCGAATAATTATTCGGTCCGAATAATTATTCGGCCGAATAACTGTTTTCCGTAACGGCGCCGTAACTTATAGCGAAGGTTATTCGGCCGAATAACTAAACGGAAAAAAATTTTCGTCGGCCGGAAAAAAAATAAAAATAAAAATTTATACTCATATAAATAAACATAAAGTTAATTCATTATTTTCGCATGTTTGAACTTCGCATTTTTTTGTCAAACTAATTTCGGAAGGAGGATATAATTTTTGCAAAAGGAGATTTTTACAAGGTATGTTTCTTCTTCTTCTCTACAAAAGGCACATTGAAGGAGTTTTTTTTTCTAAGGCATATTTACAAGAAGTTTTTCCAAACTATCTCTTTTCTTGTTGCATTTTTACAAAGAAGACATTTTTTGCAAAATGAGGTTTTTACAAGCTATGTGTCTTCTTCTTCTTTACAAAAGGCACATTGAAGGAGTTTTTTTTTCCAAGGCATATTTGCAAGGAGTTTTTCCAAACTATCTTTTTTCTTATTGCATTTTTACAAAGAAGACATTTTTTGCAAAAGGAGGTTTTTACAAACTATGTCTTCTTCTTTTTTACAAAAGGCACATTGAAGGAGTTTTTCCAACATATCTCTTTTTTATTGCATTTTTACAAAGAAGACATTTTTTGCAAAAGGAGGTTTTTACAAGGTATGTTTCTTCTTTTTTCCAAAGGCACATTGAAGAAATTTTTTTTCTAAGGCATATAAATGCAAGAAGTTTTTTCCAAATATTTATTTTCTTGTTGTATATTTGCAAAGAAAACATTTTTTTGAAAAAAAGATTTTTACAAAGTATGTTTCTTCTTCTTTTTTCCAAAACACATTGAAAGTGTTTTTTTTAAGGGATATTTGCAAGGAGTTTTTTCAAAATATTTCTTTTCTTAGACATGTTTGCAAGGAGGTTCTTTGCAAGGATGTTTTTTTTTCAAAGTAGCTTTGCACTTTTTATTTAATTGAAAGAGGTTTTTTTCAAATAGTTGTTTTCAGTTCATGTTTTTATAAATTCCGTAAATGTTTTTAAATCTTAATTTATTTGTTTTTACTATAAAGTAACATGATTCTTTAATTTATCGTCTATAGATTAAACAACCATGGGCAATAAGAGAAATCGTAAAAGAAAAGCTGATCGTAAACGTGATGATGATGATAATAGAGAGAAACAAAAACTCAGATATATTGCCAAAAAACAAAGGGTTGCTGAAACGGAAGAGAGAACTATTGAAGATATAAATACAGATTTACATGACAATGTTGAAGAAATGGAAATTGAAAATAGAGTACAAGAAGAACAAATTGAAGTTGAAAAGAACATTGTAGAAGATGTAAATAGTGATTTACATGCTAATGTCGATGAAATCAATATTGAAGATCAAGTTCAAAATCCAGAAATTGAACCTGGTATGTATATATCATATATTTTCCAAATTCATTTTTTTATAATGAATTTTATTTTTTGATATATGTTAAATTTAATTTAATTTGATGTATAGGTACTTTTACTATTGATGATGAAATGTTAGAAGACATTGATTGCGACAAATATGGAGAAAAACTACCAGTACATGTTGCACGATATCGTGCTACAAAATTTTATGATGAAGTTCTCAAAGATTACTCAATAGCAGGACAAGCACAAATTTTGAGATGTTTATTAGTGTCCAAGAAATTAGAAGGTGCTACATCGTTATTGGGTATTCACAAAGTAACAAAAGAGTCGAAATTGAAACAAAATGTGATGGAAAATATAGGCGATGCAATAAAAAAATTTGGAAAATCCAGGAAGAAAGATATCAGTGCTGCACGTAAAGCAATTCATACAGCAATTCTTTCAGCTAGTACTAAACAAAAGCGTTTGACAACAGAACTAGCAAAAGCAGTTGGAACATCAAGAAAAACATTATACAAACATAGCAAATTCAGAATGCAAATAGATGAAAATAATGAACTTGCTTGTTGGACAATTATTTGTAGACAACCTTACAAAGATAGATTAGGAGCAGGGGTTAAAGATATTGTACGAGAATATTGGTTGGAACATGCTCGAGTTTCACCAAATGCAAGAGATGTGATACGCAAAAGAATATCGCGAAATGTATATGAAAGCCAACCAAAACATATAATGGACATGACACAAGTACAATTGTTCAATAAATTCAAGGAAGATCATCGTGGAATTAATATATCAATCACTACATTTGTGCAACAAAAACCATGGTATGTTCGACCTATAACTATACGTGATACATGTTGTTGCCGTTATCATGTGCAATTTCAGTTATATTATGACACGTTTCTTGAATTTGGTAAAATGTTTTGGACAAATTCACCACCTCCGCCGACGATACGTGAATTCATATCTCAAATTTTATGTGAGAGAAATCACGATGAAGTATTTTATTCAAAGAAATGTGTCAATGGAAAACATTGTCATCATTGTGGAAATTTGGTGTTATTCCACAATAAATACCCTATCGATAATGATCAATCGTTGTCAAATGTAAATGTTGATTGGAAGAGATACGAATACATCAACTATACTACAAGTTCTAGTGATTCACGTTCCAAAAGAATTGATTTGCTAGAAGACAAGATATGCGTCACAGATTTTCTCAAAAAATTTGAAAACGAAATTTATAAATACACCCAACATTCACATAGAGCACGATGGCAAGATCTTCAATTCAAACAGTCTCGTGAAATTTTTCCACCCGGAACAATTTTGTCGGTGGTTGATTTTGCTGAAAACTATACATTTGCTGCACAAAACGAAATACAGAGTGAATACTATCACTCTGACCAAGTTTCGATATTTGTCCATGTTGTATATAGACATTCTCAACAGGATATCGATGGCATTGAAAGCACATGTGACAATCGAGATGTGATTAAAGAATATCACTTCTATATCAGCGATGATCGTACACACGACACACATTTTGTCCAACATTGTATAGAAAATATTTTCTATGACTCACTGAAAAAACGCGAAGTCAAATTCAAAGAGCATTGGATATGGTCTGATGGATGTGCGGGTCAATTTAAATCTTCACGATCATTTTTTTGGTTATGTCGACTTCATAAAGCGCTGAACATCAAACATCGCTGGAATTTCTTTGAAACTGGGCATGGAAAAGGTGAGCATGATGGTGCAGGAGCATGCGTGAAAAGAGCACTTCGAAGATGGCAAATGAACTATTCTTCAGCACGGTTTCATTCAGCTGCAGAGGTTGTCCAATGGTGTCAATTAAATCTAAGCCATGATTATAATCAACAATCAAAAGACGTGCGCAGGTATGTCCACTATTTTTTTAATTTATATTATTTCTTAAAATTAAAAAAAATGTATATACTAACATTTAAGTACACATGTACACTATTTATTGTGTAGGTTTTTTTGGCTTGTTGGGGTCCAAGATATAAATAGATCAATACCATATGACGCTAGCACCATACATGGAACTAGAGATCTTCACTCTATTCAAACAAAATCATTTCACAACGTGTTTGCATTTGACAGTAGAAAGCAATCATGCTTTTGTCATATTTGCATTGAAAATGTCGAATCTACAGAAGTTTGTGAAAACATAACAAACAACTACGTAAAAGCTTGGAGACACACAGAGATTAATCCAAAAGGAAAAATGCCACTGGCAAGTGTTGAAGAATTAGAATCAGAAGAAATAGCAATATCGTCTGATGGCGATAGAATTTCAGATCTCGTAAGAGAAGGTAATAAACTTGTTTTTGACTTTTTAATCAATTGTTCATTCTAATCCTTCGCCATAAGTGGTCAATTCAATTCATTTAAATACGCTAACACCAATCATAACTTGCACAGGAGATGTTTTCGCTGTGATTGCACCTATAGACAACAACGAAAATGTCAAATATTATTTGATGCGATGCACCGAAGGAAAAATGAAATTATTGGAGGACTACAACGACAACGGATTTACATACGAAAGAGGATCCATCATTTTAAAAGGCTACTTTTTTCAGCAGACGCATATGACTAAAAATTATGTATACTTTCAGGATTATGAGCCTGATATTATATGTTGTCAATATAGTCATTTAGTATGTGCATCTCGAATAAAATTGATACAAGTTCCATCAAAAAAACAATTGAAAACCAAAAAATGGAAACTATCCATATGTGACCATGAACGGATAGTTGAAGATGGTATTCCATTACGATGTTTTTAACTATATATCAAAAATAAATTGATCTATATTTTTGTCCATGTCAATTGTTGTGTGCAATATATTTTTTGTCCAATTATCAAAATTGTTGTGCCCAATATATCTTTTCATTGAGATTTTATGAAATATTTTCTTGAATGACAACTAAGCTTAAATGATTGTACTTTAACATGCTTAAAAATGAATTCAAATATAATTTAAAAATTCAAAAGTACTTTATTCGGGTCCCCATATGTCTATTAGACCACTAAGGGATGAGATAACGGATGTGGCTATGCCCACTCCGCCCCGAATTTTTACTTTTGGTTGATTAATACTAACGAAAAAATACAAAAAGACCTATTAAATTTTGTAGTATATTAATCCATCGAACATGTTTCTTTAATACATACTTCACCATAAATATGATCTTAAATAGATGTCTTAAAATTGTAACCAAGTTCTCCGTCCCAAATCTTTAATTTAAAATATCGCTTGTGCAAATTCACATAACTGAAATCATGGCAAATGGAGATAACGATCATTTGATTTTTAATCACAAGCAAGGATTCCAGGATTGTGAAGCTTATGCTAAATTAGAAAAATGATTATTCCCAACAAATCAATGAAAATTCATCAAATTGTTGTTTAAAATCATTGCTCTAATTTAGCACAAACTTCAGAATCCTGGAATCTTCGCTTATGATTAAAAAACAAAAAACCGTTACCCCCATTTGCCATGATTTCAGCCTTCATCAAATGTACCTGAACATTGAAAATAAAAATTAAATTAATTAAAAATCCATTAATTTTTCCCAACATTAATTCTTACCATAACATTCATTTTCAACATTGAATATTTCCTAACTTAGATTATCATTTTAAAAACATTTCCAACACCTCCCATTCATTCCTACCCTTGGGTTGCACCTATCAAGACATTTTAAACATTCATGCAAAACATATTATAATAACACTTATTCTCAACATAACAAATTGAAAACATTCATTCTTCCATAACACCTCCCATTCATTCTTTCCCAACATTTCTTTTTCTCTAACACCTCCCATTCATTTTTTTCCAACATTGATTCTTACCATCACATTCATTGTCAACATTCAACATTTCCCAACTTGAAATAACATTTCAAACATTCCTAACACTTCCCATTTTCTAACTTCATAACATTCATTGTCATCATTCAACATTTCCTAACCTTGGATTGCACCTATAAAAACATTTCAAACATTCATGCAAAACATATTATAAATATTATCAAAACTCATACAAAACATATTCTAAACATTTACCAAATGAGAAATAATGGACATGTACTCATGTATATAATCCAAAAAAGAGTTGATGAACTTGTGAATTCAATGTACATATATATATAATCAAAAAATAAATACCCTCCATGTTCAAAACAACACCAATATATAGATATCAACAAAAACTATAAAATCTGAACCACTATCCATCTCGACCAATATCTTTCCACTATTTTCCACTAGGACCTTCCCTGGGACTCAACTCCACCTACAACACACAGAAAAACAAATTATAAATTTAGATCATAAATTATTTAAACAATTTTAAACTAAATTCAAAATATTAAGATATTAAACTCATCTACAAAACAATTCAATTATTAAAAAAATCGTACATCAAATTCTTTGGATGCATGTCCACCACTTTTTTCCCCTAGAGACTTTCCTTTGGCTCCAAAAGATCTAAAAGAGCCAAGCTGCAACATGTACAAAAACAATTTTCAAATAAATCAAAAAAATATAAAACATTAAACTTATGTCAAAAATCATTTCTAGTTCGACAAAATTACCTCAGTGCCAATATCGGCATTCATTAAAGACCCCACATCTTCGCCCCCAATTTCCAAGTGGTCTCTTTCCTAAAATTTAAATTTTGTTAGTAAATAAAACATAGTAGATACAAATAATAAATTAAGCAAATTAACTTAAAACCAAAACAAAAAAATTAAAATCATTAGCTCACAAGAGATGGTAAACCATCTAAAAAGTTGGAATCTAATGAAACCTGCATAGATAAGTCAAATTAACAATAAGATACATTGATATTTATTAAAATTCAAGTAAACAAAAAAAATATCATGTTCAATCATAAATATTATAATTAAAATACCTCTCCTGAGCGCTCTTCATTTTGACTAGGATGCTCTTGATTTTGACTACTGGAGAATCGAAAATTATTTGCATTTAACATTCTCGTAAACTACAAACAAAATACATTTGCTTAATATACTTATTCCCATGTAGCAAAATATTCAATTCAAAATGATTAATAAAAAATCAAATAGATTATCATAGCATAATCAACAAACCTCTCCCATGCTCGATGTGTCATTAGATAACACATCTGAAGCTATATCTCGACAAAACTTAGCATAAGCCCTGAGATCATCAATGCTCAATGCATCTACCTCGTCATTCGTCTTGTAGACAAAACTCTGACGAAGAATAGCGCGAGCCTTCTCTCGCCCCAAACCAACTTCTACTCCTGCAAGAGCTGAAGCTAAACCATCACCTACTGATTCCCTTCCAATTGTCCCTAGTTGAGATGTTGTCTCCATCTCTGATCTTAAAGCCACAACCCTTGGTGGACGAGGTATCTCAGGTGGAGGTTGTATAGTGGCAGGGTCTCTAAGAGCACCTTTTCGATTATATATTCTACCCTTTCCAGCTCCATAAAAGTCAGAGGGAACATCGGTATAGTTAGGCTTCATACCTAGAAAAAACTCCGCATAAAAAAATCTAGCAAAATAATTAGGAACCTCATCGTTCCAAGGCAATCGACCATAAGCTGCAAGAAATCGATCATATATGAAATGTGCAATTTGAGGATGCTTGAAATATTGCACTTTCAACATTTTTCGCTTAAGGCCTTCTTTGAAATTGAACATTGAATTGGCTTGTTCTCTACTGACTCTCTCCTTCACAACCTCCCACTTATCTGGACCCATGACTTGCTCCTTTCGCATCCGCATCAAATGAACAAAACTATTTGTAGTTGGTCCAAGCTCATCGTATGCATCAATGAATTTTTGCAAAGATGCCAAAACAACCTCTAGACTTTGTCGACTCTCTGGAGGGAGATCCAAAGAACAAAGATCATTGTTCAACCTGTCATAGTGGGATTTACAACTTTCAAGAATAGTTTGTTGCACAACACCTCGCCATGGAAGCTCATCAGGTAAATCAGACGGATACGTTGATATGGGTGTACACCCCTCAGCTAGTGGAACATATGTCGTCCTAGCTCTAGGAGGAACTTCAGGACCCTGCTCTCCACCCACACCTATTCCATCATCTATATTCCTATCTTGATCTTCCCCTCGCTCCATCGAATTACGCACATCTTCTGAACATCGCTCTGCTTCAAATATAGCCGTAGTCAAAAATTAACTTTTTCCATAAATTCAACACACAAAAAATACAAATTATACATTATTAAACATTAATGTTCATACCAACAGAACGTTGGGATCGACGCTCTCCCACAGAAGACAAAGGAGAATCATTTGTACCCCCTCGAAATTGTTGGTGATCAAACGACTCGGACCCATGCAATAAACCTGAACCCTGCGGTGAATCCGACAACCTTCGACTACCAATTGGAACACCAATTCCTGAAGATTGTGATGACCTCCTACGCTTTCCCTTCGCAGACTCTCTTTCCATTTGATATAACTTCTAAATTTACACAAACATTAACATATTGAAAATGTACATAACTACCACTACAAGCATCAAGCCAATATTTGATTAAAAACTCCAACAAAATTTAAGTCCCCCTCCTAACTCTAATTAATTAACTAAAATTCCTTACCCTACCTAATATTGCAACATAAAGAACATATCTAATAATCATTTCATTATAAAACACAATTAATTGAAATAGTATAATAACCTTAAAAACTTTTAATCCAACAAATATGTTTGAATTATATATGTCAACAAACAAACATCTCACTAAACATATATATGTATTCTTATTAAAAGAATTCTAACTTATATTTATGATAATACAATTTACACACATTGAAGTTGTACATGTTAACTCTACAAACTCAAAACATATCTATTAAAAATCTGCATTCAAAATGCAGAGCTTCCTCAAATAGTATAACATAAATATACCCTTATTAAGAAACTTCTAGTTAAGATCTTTGATAAAACAATTTACAAACATTGATGTTGTACATGTTCATTCTACAAAATTAAAAACATATCTCTTAAGATCTGCGTAAAAAATGTAGAGCCACCTAAAATATTATAATTTACTTTCTTTTGTAAGTTACTCTCCTAACTCTAAGAACAATATTGCAGCATAAACATGACATCAATAATCATCCCATATTGTAATAGTTCAATCACCTTCCTAATTTTTAAACTATCACTTATGTTTTCATTCTATATCTCAATAAACAAACATTCCTTAATTTTTATAAAAAAAATACTTAATAACTTACAATATTGAATTTTTAAGTGACTTTCTAAGTTAACTCTGTTCATGAACAAAGTTCATGAACAGAGTTCATGAACTCAATTGACATTCTTGTACCTGACTTAACATCGTCACACCACATGTTGATCATTTATAAAGTTGTTTAATATATCCTTTATCATCACTTTATTGAGAATTTGGAAAACTTAATATGAAACTCATCAGGGATTAAGGTATAAATATCCATATATATAAAGAAGCAATAATTTCATGCATATCATAGCATATCATGAACAGAACTCTGTTCATGAACAGAACTCTGTTCATGAACAGAACTCTGTTCATGAACAGAACTCTGTTCATGAACAGAACTTCTATGATAGCAAATGAACATTCATGGTTGATGGAATAGTAGTAAGTTCATAGTTTTCTTAATATTATACAGATACCCAATTCCAAGTAGGAGGTTGAGATTCATTGTTGAATGCATGTAATTAGATTGAATCAAAAACGACCGCCTACTTTAATGGGGTTAGTTCATCTCAATTATCTAAAAGCTTACGTCAATCAGAGAACCAATACCCTTTGAACAATGATAACAACATTATTACAGCTAAAAATCATTAACTAATCATAGCTAGTACTATTATATTATTCATATTCATATCTAACCTATAAATAATGGAATTCTGTTCATGAACAGAGTTCTGTTCATGAACAGAGTTCAAGAACAGAACTCTGTTCATGAACTCAGTCCACGAACAGAACTCTGTTCATGAACTCAGTCCACGAACAGAACTCTGTTCATGAACTCAGTTCACGAACAGAACTCTGTTCATGAACAGAGTTCACGAACTGAACTGTTCATGAACAGAGTTCACGAACTGAACTGTTCATGAACAGAGTTCACGAACTGAACTGTTCATGAACAGAGTTCACGAACTGAACTGTTCATGAACAGAGTTCACGAACTGAACTGTTCATGAACAGAGTTCATGGACAGAAAACTGATTCTCTAAAATAAAAACTGCATTTTAAAACATTTAACCTTCCAATATTAAACAGCACTACAGATTTTTTGAATTCTAATACTGCCAACAACATAAAAACAAAGTTTACGACGATGCATACCTCTATATAAAAATGCAGTGAAGAATCGTCGATCGCAACGCCGCCTCTATTCAACCCAGCAACGCTCAAAACAACACCTATTTCCTTCACAAACAACAACGAACGTCATTACATAAGCCCTATAACATTAACAAACAGAAATATTAAGTAAAAACAAAGGAAAAACGCACCTTCAACCGTTCAGATAAAGCCGCAACACCTTCAAAGCAGCCACCTACCAACACACACCTGACAACGAACACAGACCAACCGTCTGAATACCACCAACGAGCAGCAACTAGCAGAAATCCCAACCCGACGAAACGAGAAAACCGACAATCGACAGCAGAAGCAACCAACAAACTCGCTGCTAAAAACGAACAGAGCAAGGGCAGATCACACCCCGAAAAAACGTAAGAAAAGACGAACGACAGCAGCAATGGAGCAGACGCGAGTCGCGGAAAAATAGCCAGCCATGAAACACAAGCAGCGCGGCGAGCAGCGGGGGTGGCGAGCAGCAGGTTGGGGCGTCGGCAGGGTGGCAGAGGACTACAGCGGGCCCATGCGGGGTCCAAATAATTCCAACAGGGAATGACAAATGGCAGCCGATGCTGTCTTTTTATGCAGAATAATTATTCGGCCGAATAATTATTCGGCCGAATATATATTCGGCCGAACAATTACTCGGCCGAATAAATATTCGGCCGAATAAATATTCGGCCGAACAATTATGCGGCCGAACAATTATTCCGCCGAACAATTATTCGGCCGAATAATTGTTCGGCCGAATAAACTATTGCCCGAAATTTTTTTCCGTCCGGCAACCGTTTGCACAAATTTCAAGAGTCTCCGTTAAACGGGACGGAGAACTGTTTGTGGTTATTCGGCCGAATAACTTCAAAATTATTCGGCCGAATAATTTCAATTATTCGGCCGAACAATTATTTTTATTCGGCCGAATAATATTTTTATTCGGCCGAATAACTTCCGCTAAGACGATTTTGCACTGATTTCTCACGAAAGTGTTACCCACCTTCACGTTTTCACCCATTTCTTTTTTAAAACAAAAAGCTAATATTCGTGGAATAGGGAGCATTCGTGCAAGATGGGAGTGTGTTAAACCAAGCCATAGATCCCGAAGGAATATGACATTTGAAATGATGGGTATAGATGTAGACTCAGATTGTGCGCCCATTGATAATAGAGAAGAGTATGGGTCATCTACATCTTCATCAAGTCCTTCATCTGCAGAAAATGTAGATTCTGATGGGGGTGTCAGAATCCATGAATGAATTTGAAGAAGCAGTGTAGATGCTTTTTATTAGTATGATTTTTGTAATTCAAACTCTAGAGGAGTTTTTGATGATGGGGTGTCAGAATCCATGGATGAATTTGAAGAAGCAGTTTGGATGCTTTTTACTAGTTTGATTTTTGTAATTGAAACTCTAGAGGAGTTTTTGAATATTTATATGAACCATTTGTTCTTGTATGGTCTAATATATTATCTCATTATGAATCGCATCATAATTCCTTTGTTTTTATATGGTTATAATGGTGAAATTATTAGAGAAATTTGTTTTTTTGTTTAATATGCAATTTTCCTGAAAGTTGTAATTTATCTCTTCAAGAAATTTTTTTTTTTCCAATTTAAGGTTGATTTTAAAGTTTTGTTAAACAACAATATGGGATGTTTAGGCCATGGCTCTATTTTTTACCCTAAAAAAAAATACGTGTATACTGGTATCAACACTTTTCTATTTGGGGGGTGTTTTTGGTGTTTTTTTTGCAAAAATAATCGTTTTTATGGGTAGATTTCTCGTTCATAGTATATAGTTCTCGTTTCATAGTATAAGTGGTTCCTCAATCTGTGTGAAGAAGAAGCCCCAACACTTAAAACGCCACCCTCTCCGGTTTTACAAGGCTCCGTGGTAGATGCTATGGAAGCACAAGTGTGCAAGATCAGAATTGAGGTTGCATATATCAAAAAGAACATGACAAGAATGTACACACTTCTGCACTCTCTTAGTACTGACATAAGGAACAATAACAACCTCATGAATGGATGAATCTCTTCCATGTCTGAGGCAGTGGATTACACTGCAAATAACATTTCAAATGTGGATTCAAAGGTGGATGAAAATTACAGGAACATCTCTGACTTGGAAGGCAAGGTGGATAGACTTCGTGAAGACCTAGCTCACTGCATTCCAGGGTTTCATGACACAACTGGCTCCAGCTCCAACCCGGACGACTCCATGGAGAGCCCAGAACCTCCTCGTCCATGCCAGAAATAATGCAGCATGCTGGTTCCACAAATTTTAGCGGGTTATATACTTTCTTTCTGCAATAGCTTAGAAGCAACTTTAGTCTTTAGCAGTTTAAATATGGGTTTTTATCAGCTCTTAATGGATTTCAAATCCAATTTTTGTAATGTACTGCTTCTGCAAGTTTATTTTGGGACAATTTGTAAAGATTTACAGTTATCATAGCCTTAGATTGTTTAAAATTAAGAGAAGAAGTAGTGAAACATATAAGAAAAACTTGAATTCTGGTCCTCCTCAGAGGCAAACCATAAACTATTTGTCTGTATTTTTGAAGAGTCCTTTTTAATATAAATCCTACAACCGTTATTGTTAAAAAAAAAGGTTTATGTCGCATTGTGATGTTTGTCAAGGGTTACGTTGCATTGTGGCGTTCATCAAGGGTTATCTCGCATTGCGACGATGCTCAATATGTGACACATATGACGACACAACCCAAGATGCGACATATTCACAATGTGAAATTTGACGTTCATCAAGGTTTGTGTCACATTGTCATGATTATCAAGACTTATGTTGCATTGTGGCGTTCATCAAGGGTTATGTCACATTGCGACAATGCTCAATATGTGACACATATGATGACACAACCCAAGATGTGACATATTCACAATGTGAAATTTGACGTTCATTACGGTTTGTGTGTCATGTTTATCAAGGCTTATGTTGCATTTGGCATTCATCAAGGGTTATGTCGCATTGCGACAATGCCCAAGATGTCAAATTTGACGTTCATCAAGGATTATGTCGCATTGTGATGTTTATCAAGGCTTATGTTGCATTGTGGCGTTCATCAAGGGTTATGTCGCATTGCGACAATGCCCAAGATGTGAAATTTGACGTTCATCAAGGTTTATGTCGCATTGTGATGCTTATCAAGGGTTGTGTTGCATTGTGGCATTCATCAAGGGTTAGATGCGACATATTCACAATGCGAAATTTGACGTTCATCAAGGTTTATGTCGCATTGTGATGTTTATCAAGGGTTATGTTGCATTGTGGCATTCATCAAGGGTTAGATGTAACATATTCACAATGCGAAATTTAACATTCATCAAGGTTTATGTCGCATTATGATGTTTATCAAGGGTTGCGTTTCATTTTTGCGTTCATTAAGGGGTATGTCGCATTGCTACAATTCTCAATATGTGATACATATGATGACACACCCCAAGATGCGACATATTCACAATGTGAAATTTGATGTTCATTAAGGTTTGTGTCGTATTGTGATGTTTATCAAGGCTTATGTTGCATTGTGGTGTTCATCAAGGGTTATGTCACATTGCGACGATGCCCAACATGTGACATTTGACGTTCCTCAAGGTTTATGTCCCATTGTGATGTTTATCAAGGGTTATGTTGCATTGTGGCATTCATCAAGGGTTAGATGCGACATATTCACATTGTGAAATTTTACGTTCATCAAGGTTTATGTCGCATTGTGAGTGCGTCCAGCTAGCGGGTGAGGGGACATCCAGATGAAGCTTCTTGAATGTGCTATTAATGACGATAGGAGGAAGGCATCTAGGTGGGTTAATGCATGTAATGCATGGTGCCACGTCGTGGGCTTCCATGCCAAGGAACCTCCAACACATACTGCCCAGTTGTCGTGGTGGCACCTGCATCTGGGGATAATATATTATATTATTATTATTCTTCATAATTATTTTAATACTCTTATTTATCATCAACCTATATTAATTGTTTTAATTAAATTAGAATATAATACTATAATTTAATAAAATTATTATTTTTAATTAATTATTATATTATAATTATTTAATATCATATTTAATTTAATTAAAATATATTTAATATCTCTATAATTTAATGAAATTATTTTTTAATTAATTATTATATTATAATTGATTTAAATATCATATTTAATTAAATTATAATATATTTAATATCTTTATCTATCAAATATGTATACTATAATATAATTATAGTATAGTCAAATAATAATATTTTGAATTAAGCAATATTACTTTATTATTACTTTGATTATAATATTCTAGTTAAATATTTTCTTCTTATCATAAAATAATATAATTAAAAGTATTATCATTATATTTAAAAATGATATCATTATTTAATTAATTATTGAATTACAATTAATTAAATAATTATTATATTTTTTATGTTTTATCAATTATTAATTTTATTCATTAAAATATAATTAAATAATAGTTTTTATAATATATTATTATATTATAAATAATTAAATTATTTTATTTTATTAAAAATTATTATAAAAAAAACATTATTAACATGTCAAATATATCATAATGTTAATAAATATCTCCAAAATATATCAAAATATTACACATATATCCAATATTAATAAATTGATAATGCTAATTAATTATAATATAATAATTAGTTATTTAAATAACAAATAAGTATTTAATATATTATTAATTATTTAATTAATTAATATTATTATTAACTAAATAAAAATATAAATTAATTAATTAATATTATCATTCACTAATTTATTTTATAATTGTTTTGTTTAATTACTTATTATAAAATAATAGTAGTGTTTAATTAATAATATTGTTTAATTAAACAATATTATTAATCAAACAATTAAATTAAAATATAGATTTCATTAAAATAATTAAATAATATTAATTTATTAATATTTTTAATTAACTAATTAACTAATATTATTATTAACTAAATAACTATAATATGAATTAAATTATTTTATAATTATTATGTTTAAATAATTATTATAAATAGTAATATTTTTTAATTAAACAATGTTATTAATCAAGAATTAAATTATGTATTTCACTAAAATTATTAAACAATATTATTCTATTAATATTTCAGAGATATGTGTATGGGTACACCCGTTACTAGCAAGAGCAACATTAATAATATTAATGTGTCTGAATAGGCTTAAATGGGGGACATACTATATAAGATTTTGATTTTGATTATAAATAAAGTAATTTCATTTTATTTATGTAATTTTTTATTTAGATTTTTTATGTAGTGTTATATTTTTATAATGTGAGAGAGCGAGTTTTTGTTTTTTCAAAAGAAAAAAAAAAACTTGCAACCTTTATTTTTAGAGAAAAATCAAGGTTACAAAATAATACACAAAACGATAAACTCATCCCTATTCATGTTCTCTTCTATTAGAAACTCATCTCTATTCAATGTTCTCTTTTTTTTATTAAAATATTATTTTCTTTGTTGTAAATTTATTTTTGCGCAAGAGGCGCTCTACAACCCAGTATGAGGGAGATCTTGTAACATGTGAGTGTTTGTAACAAAATAATACAAAGTAAACAAAAAAGAATAATACAAAGTAAAAAGTAATAAATATTATATCGGCCATAAATAAAAAAGAATAATACAAAGTAAAAAGTAAATATGAGACTTAAATTGGAGAATTGGAGCTTAGGATTAGGTGGTAGGTGGTAAATATTATGTTGGCCATAAACAAAAAACAATAATACAAAGTAAAAAGTAAATATGAGACTTAAACTAGAGACTTTACTTTTTACTTTTAATACAAAGTAAAAAGTAAATATGAGACTTAAATTAGAGACTTTACTTTTTACTTTTAATACAAAGTAAAAAGTAAATATGAGACTTTAGAGTGTTTGTAGAGTTTGTTTTGTCGAGTAACAAAATAATACAAAGTAACCAAAAAAGAATAATACAAATTAAAAAGTAAATATGAAACTTAAACTAGACTTTAGAGCTTAGGATTAGGTGGCTCAAGTATTGCACTCAAGGAGTTATTCAAGGAGAGGTTTGCACCTCAGGAGATTTGATCCCTCTCCGAGAGCTTAAGATTTGAATCTAGACTGAATTAAGTATAATTAGAAAACTACTTATTCATTATATATATAATTCAATGTTCTCTTTTTTTATCGAAATATTCTTTTCTTTGTTTTATGGTTATGTGTATTTTAAAAATTAAATCAACTCAAAACATCCCATGAATGTTTCTTTTATTTATTTAAAAATATTTAGAAATTAATTATATTTTATATAAATAAAAATTTAAATACTAAATATATATACCATTATGATATAACACAAATTGAGTGTGATATTTAAAACCAAAATGTTAAATAAATTATGAGTTGAGTAAATCGAACTAAAACGACACGGCTAGGTTGTAAACATCGATGATTTGTATTTATTATTCAACGATTTTTTACCTGATGAAAATTGTTAAAATTATAATTTTATATAATTTTTAGATGGTTGGAATTGTATAATCAAAATACTAAGTTGACAACTATTTAACAATAAAAAAGAGAAACTTTCGGATCGAGACTTATCACGCTGAGATTTAAGATTTTAATACTCTTTATATAATTTTTAGAGGGTTGAAATTGTATAATCAAAATACTATTTTTAGATGGTTGGAATTGTATAATCAAAATACTAAGTTGACAACTATTTAACAATAAAAAAGAGAAACTTTCGGATCGAGACTTATCACGCTGAGATTTAAGATTTTAATACTCTTGCTGGGGTCCAAATTGAGAAGAGAAGAATAACGTTTCGATAAACAATGATTGCAAGAGATTCATAAACCATGACATACTAGTAGAGCTTTAAATATAGTTATGATTAGCTATCAAAAACTGGAAGACACAGACTCTGCAAACAGAGAGGAGGAAAGAGGAAGAAATGGCTTGTGAAAACATAGCCTCTGGAGGAGTACATTTTGTATTTGTTCATGGAGCTATGCACGGAGCTTGGTGTTGGTATAAGATTGTGGACCTTCTAGAAAAAGATGGTCACAAGGTGTCAGCCATCGATCTGAAGAGTGCGGGTACAAATCTTTCTGCCGCTGATTCCATCAATTCATTTGAGGAATATAACGAGCCTCTCATGCAATTCCTCGCCAAGCTCCCACAGACAGAAAAGGTCCCTCCATTTTCTGTTATACATTCATACTTTATATTGAATCTATTTATGTTATAGTTAGAGAAGATTCATGATTATTTATGACGTAGTTTGCCTCATAAATCTTTGTAATTGTCATGGAAAACTCAGATAGTGTTAGTGGGACACAGCATGGGAGGCATCAGCTTAGCCCATGCATCTGAAGATTTTCCACATCTCATTGCCGTTGCAGTATATGTCTGCGCTGCTATGCTTCGGGGTGGAGCATTTATGCAGTGGGAAAAGAAGCTTGTAAGGATTTTAGCTCTTACATAGATCTAATTAATAAATTATAAATATTGATATAACTGACAGCATGATTGATTATTAATTGCCTCTGCAGATAGAGCTGGACGAAGACACCTTAGAGAAGAGTGAATTTAACTTTGGTAATGGCGTTGGAGAACTTCCGACATCTATAGTAATAAGCAAAAAGTTCCAGAAGGATGTCTTATACGGTACAAGTTCGACATGGGTAAGTCTATTTACATCCATCTTAATCTAACCACTCTGACTGATCTAATTTTTTCAGGTGTCAATTTTTTATTTTAAACTTAAAAATTTGATTCTTCTTTTATTTCAGGATTTCAGGATTTAAGTTTTAATTTTTTATTTTGGATTTCTCTAATACTAAATTTTTTTATTTTTTATTTTTAAATTCAAGAAATTTTATCCCTATTTTGTTTAATAAGTCTGGTTTTTAATTACTTTTTTATTTCTGATAATATAATGTTACCTTACTTATCTGACAACATCTAGCTTATACTGGATTATCTGGCTTATACTGGATTATAAAGCATCTTATTCTTCTAAATCCAATAACCATTTGGTTATTTACGGATTTATTCTTTAGATGAAGCATTACTCAATATTATATAATTTAACGTTGACAGGATGCCAGTTTGGGTTCCCTGTTACTCCGACCATGTCCAACAATGGCATTGACGAACCTGAGTCTGGATACCACAAACGAGCGATACGGGGTCGTTCCAAGAGTTTACATCAAAACTACAAATGATAACACGTTCTCTCTTGCCAAGCAAGAAGAGCTGATAGCCAATTCACCACCAGAAAAGATCTACAGTATGGACACAGACCATAGTCCATTCTTCTCTGCACCGGAGATGTTACATAGCCTGTTATTGGAGATCGCCAACACATACTGCTTGTAATTAATTGCAGTTAATCGCCAAGGGAATCATAAATATTATCGTTTGTCACTGCAACAAGCATATCCATCAAGTGAACTGTACCATTTTCTGCCAGGTTGTTCAAGCCCATGGGTGTTTTAAAATAAGGCTGTTGAAAATGTAGAAACTGCTTTTTTACATTCCAATGGAGTTTTATTCTAACCCACTTTTTAACAGTTGTAAATAATGAAATTATATATATAGATAGATAGATCTTTTGGATGTAGCTGGGGTAGTTTTATTGAATGATTGTTACCTTCCTTATCCATGTTCAATTTTTGTAAGTGACACCAGTCCCTATGAACCCCTATGAGTAGATTATGTAATCTAGCCATACTTTAATTCTCCTTTAATTCTCCTGAATAAAAGTCCAAATTGAATTATGTAATCTAGCCATACCTTAATTCTCTGAAATAGAAGTCCAAAGTTTGAACATATTTTTTTTTCCTCTTATCTCTTCATTAAAATATATTTTCCTTAATTAAAAGAAATCCTTAATACATTTATGCTTTCTCCTTGACACATTAGTTAGGTTGATATTGTTGCATTTGGCATTCTCTCTAATCAATGCAAAGGTTAATATTAATGAGTGGATGTTATTCCTTTCTCTACATCTTATCCCTTTGTTGAATTTTTGCTTATGAGTTACTGGAGGATTGAATTATTCATTAGTTACATTAGTTATCTTCTCTTTGTTAGAATTTTTGCTCCTTAGTTAGTAGAGAATTGAATAAGATTAAATAATGTAATAGATTATTATTTTGTTAACCATATTTTTTTGTGATTATGCAATATGCCTTCATCTTTTCCTATTTGCTTTATTATTTCAATATGTTGTGTTATCCCATGTTATCCCTTTCTCAACTAACCACTCACTAGCTAAGCAAGGAAGCCTGATGCATTGTTTAGATTGATGTATTATTTTTAGAAAGGCTTTTTACTCGAATCAAATAATTAAGCTTGATGGGTCCATTATTTGTGCCTATGTGTTGTGCTTCTTATTCGTTTCATGCATTGATTGTGGAGATTTCCTTTGGTTAGAATTTTTTTTAATTAATCCAAAAAATAATCTTATTGAGAGAAATTTCTTTGTGCCCATGTTATGCCTTCCCTTTTTCCTCTTAGAATATGAGATGGATCCTTAATGTGAGAGTGTGGATATGTGTTCTAGTGAGAAGGGATGCCGTGTTGACCTTGAAATGGATCATATTTCATAGGTTAGTTATCAAAATGATAAAACATATCATATGGAATATGTTTCTACAATGATTAGTCATTTCAATACGTTTTATTTACTCTTGATGAACACTGAGATGATATGTTATTGTCTAATTAATTGGGAGACCTTTCATATGGAACATGGAACAAAACACTTAATTGAGGCATTCACTCTCTTTAGGATAACGTTTTAAGTCGATGGACAAAATTTGCATCAAATCTGTTGCACGTTGGATGAACAACCACTACCAAATGAGGAATCTTCTCATGTAAAAGGTTTGCAATAATAACATGTGCATAATGGCCAATCACACAATTCTTGAAGGTATCTGTAATAATCTCTTAGCCTGCAGCGCCCTCACCAACTCTCACCAAGAAATGTGATAGACACTTATGTTCTTCTTTCTTACCACAAAAACCCACCAATGTATCACTTTTTGCTACCCACCTCACATATTTTTTCACAACAGTTTCATATTCAACAAGGCATACCGGAATTGGGCCCTCTATACCATGTTTGGCTTTATAAGAAGAATACACTTTTCCGATTGCCTAAAAAATGTACTCCCGCTTCCTGGGATATATGTCAATGATTTTCTAACTTGCCTTAAAGTCGTAGATATCGAAGGGCCATCCATATTCAAGCTAATAAAGCTATGTAATCTAGGACCTCCCCATAACTTAATCATCTCATAAATGGATTTAGTGGATGCACTATATCTTCTCCTTGACTTTGAACGAACTAGGTTGTGAAATATATCTTGAACAAATTCCCAAACTAGATCTTTACCTTGTAATTTTCTTTGCTTATGGGGGTCGGCCGAGTCAACATTATGTTAAGTGGTTAAGTTGGCACCGACCTAGTTAAAGTTAAAAGACAAGTGAAGTAGTGTATAAATAGAGAGTGTGTCTCTCTCATTTTACACATTCTCTCATTCACTCACTTCGCATTAGTGAGAGAGAGGGGGAGTGTGCACAAGTGGAGGAGGAGTATGCTGCTGAAGATATCTATCTCTTGGGTTTGATCATAGTGATGATTGTATTGGTGCTTATTCTATCTCTGAGGAAGTTGCAGGGTTTTTCACCTTCTTGGTTTTCCCTGGTGAAATGTTTTGTGTCTCTTGTCTCTTGTCTCTTATGCTTGATATGCTGTACATGTTGTTCTTTTAGTTAAGATCCTAGATCTATTGAATTAAATGATGAAAAACTAACAACTGTATCATGCGAATTCTCATCTGTAGTAGTAGTGTGCTTCCTTGATTTCATGTGTTCATTTAGAGAACTCACAATATTACCACTTGCCGACACCAAAGAGAACCATCTATTGCATCGTGTACATTCCACTCTTACTTTTTTCTTGTCCTCATAGTTTGCAAGTGTTGCTTCCACCATCTTGAACAAATTAGGCTCTTGTGTTTGGTTGAAATCATCTAGAAGTTTGATTGCTTGATCAATCTCAAGTCGATCTCTAGCCACGGTTGTCTGCTTTTCTCTGTTACACGAAGGAATTTCATTACTTCCCAACATTGAAATGTGGCATTGATGGGATCCTATTTTCATATGATTGTTTTTGAAGTTACGAACCATTCACGCTGCCAAGGATACTTCCCCCGTTCCATAATCAATGCCACAAATTTCACAACAAATCTTTATATTAGGTTTTCGATTTTCTGAATATACCTTGAGTGTTAGCTTCTCCTAGACAAAATCTTCTATTAAACTATTCACTTTATGTTCCCAAGGTGCCAATACATTAGGATAAACCACTACAACTTGTTCCACTAACTCGGACACATGATCAACCACTTCAACTTGTTCCACTGACTCAAACACATGACCAACTCTTGGTTGTTTATGCATAGGTTCCTCCACATTCCCTTCAATGTTTTTGGATATTGGCATTCCTTCCATTACATGTGATTGCAATGATTCAACAACCATTGTGTCTACTTTCCTCTTAATTCCTATATTTTTTGTTGTAGGTTTCCTTTTTTGCTCTTGCTTTGTATTTAAAGGATGTCCAATTGGGACAATAAAATCAAATGGATATTCGATGATTTCATCATCCACAATTTCACAACGGATATCAGCATATGTACAACCTTTTTGACACTAAACTATTCCAAGGACACAATTCTCTTCACCAATAAAAATTGCAAAGTTCTCAACATCACTTGGATCCATCTGCATTTCCATCCATGTGTACCCTTTAGTTGGTTAAGAAATGAATAAAATTATAACAATTTTTTCAAAAGTTTGGATATAATATGGCTACGAAATGAGGTGAGTACATCCATAAATAAATGAAAAAAAGTAATTCAAATTTACACATGCATATTAGTTCATTAATAAAACAAAGAGCTAGGAAGCACCATATGCACTTTCAATTCAAATCTCTAAAAAGGATGAAGAAATATTACTATCGGGATGAAACACCTTGAAACAAAATGTATTGTTAGTGGCTTATTCAAATAGCCCTCCCCAAACTGAAGAGTCAACTTCAACGTACCGCAGAAGATCAAAAGGTGATCAAAACAAGAGATGAAAAAACATAGAAACTATCCCTTCAAATGATGCTCATAATCATTAAATTTTTTGGTGAAGTTTTTATGGGTTTTGCATATTTACCGATGTTGAATTATACTCAAAAAATTTCTAACTTTAATGATTGTTAACTGTTGAATTATACTCAAAAACGTTTTGACTTTAGCATTCTAGGGGATTCCCTAAACACAACTAAGTTTCAAAGATAATTCTTGGAGTTAATATTTTGATTATGAAACTATGCTGGAAAGATTTTAGATTTCGATTATTGCATCTAGAAGAGGGATATTTTAGGCAATGTTTGCACAGTCCCAAGCTAACAAATTATTTTTTGATTACAATGTTGGTAGTAAGACATAGGACATTGGCAAGAGACTTGTGTTTGATGTTTAAATACTTTGGGAGGTTGTGGAGGCCCTAATTAGATTTTAAATTATGGTAAGTTGAAATCGGTTTTATGTTGTCATGTTTCTTAGATTATGAAATAGTGCATTGGTTGAGGAGTAGAATTGGTTGTTCAATGGTTAGCAAAGCTTGAATAGTATGATGAAGAACTATTTAAGATATCTCAAGGTCAGTCCTGTTTACGATCAAGGCTTAAGAGTATTAATATACAGGGGCAATACACACTCCACACACATATTGCACTATACTAAGGTCTAAAATTCATTCCTGCAGCAAATAGTAAAAGCTTTTTCGAGGGTGCTATGTCATTTTGATGTAGGATTGAAGGATGTTTTGGGGTTGTTTTTTATAGAATTTTTAAAGGATTCAACTAATAGCGGAACTTGTGGGATGTTACCAAGCAAATCTGTTGACGATTGTCTAAAGATTGAAATTTCAAACCAGCAAGATGCACTTCACTATGAGATTTGATGGTTGTGTTTTGGTACTGTTCTATTACCCCTTTTCTTGGGAAAACTAAGAACTGTTAGGGTATAGATTAAGTTCTAAGATATCGTTGTGGATGATGGGGATGCTTATGAGGTGGTGCATTGGATTAAAAAGAAAAAATGTGAAGTTCTAGGTATTGCATATTTGCGAATGGATGTGAGTTGTGAAAGATGCGAACAAATGAATATCTTATTGCTCTGAATTGACACATGAACATGATGCGAAGGTGATTTCAGGGATACCACAGGGATACAAATCACTGAGGTTTCTTGCATATTGCATGAATGCGAATGACTGAGGAGAGGAGATCTAGTGATTGAATAGGAAGAGGACGCAGAGAAGTAGAGAAAGATATTACAAAAATGATGAGCATATTAAAAACACAATAAACACAAATGGAGATCAAGGAAGCATGAATAGGATTGCAGAGATGAAACATTGCATCATCAATGTTGACTGAGGACTGCTCAAGTTATATGTGCACAGACATAGAATGAGCACAAACAGAGAATGAGTATAGACAAACAGCAAGGGCTGTCAGAGTATAAGCACTTTTAAAGGCATAAGAAGTGAGCTGAGGTAGTAGTCGAGTTGAGAATGAACTCATAAAATTGTGAACAGAGGGGACTGGTGTCTCCTGCAAGTTGGTTCCAGGAGACACCAACTTATGTAATTATGTAATTCACATTCAATTATCACATAATTTATTCATAATCATCTTCATGTTATTTTTTATTAATTACATGGAAGCATACCATGATAGAGGATAAAGCCTCTGAAAGGGGAGAAAACACATTGAAAGTATTATTCTGGATATTTGGGACACCCTTTTGTTAAGCAGAACAATAGTCTCTAAGTCTTGAATTCAACACATTAATACATATCCTTACACTAAGGAATGCAAAGTACAACTGGATACTACAGTTTGGTTTCACATATTCTTACACTAAGGAATGCACAATACAATTCGATATTGTAGTTGGATTTCAATGTGCAAAACCATTCCTAAGTCTATAAAACCAAGAGCCATTAAAAATCTTGAGTATGACTGCAAATAAGATCAGAATTACAACATCCCCCTGATACAACATGGTACACAAATATTTGTAGTACAAATAATGACCACTTGAATCAACACAAATAGAGGAAAAAAAAACCAACCAAATGCTCAAGCATCTAAATGCATCCAAACCAAAAAATTATTGAGTTTAGATCACCCTTGATGTAGAAACAAGAACAAAATTTTATTTCTACAATACCATTCTGCCTGTGAGGAGAGAGACCATTTGCATAAGGAACAATGCTCAATGGTGAAAGCTTTGCACCTTCAAAAACAATTTAGATTGTAGTTTTATTAAGAGGCCTTGGTAATTTCATTATTTGAGTGACAGGTGGGCATATAGGAAAAGGTTCTGACAAATTAGGTCATCACTGCCTCTGTATGTAGTTTCATAGATAAATTGTTAGGTACATCCCAGTTCGACTTTTTATATCATAACACACAGATCAAAAGATACATATAGATGGTAATTAAATTCCTTGGATTTGACATCATGGCTATAGATTTGTTGACTTCTAGTAGGAAATATCCCATTGCATCAAAATATCAACTCAACCTCAACACATGTGACAAACCCCCTTTTTTCTCCAAATAACTCAAGCAAAAAAGGTACTGCATATAATCTTCTGGAAATTCTTCATAAAAGTATGTCTATTTGATGTTGTTGTAGTAAGATTAGGCTATTGTGTTGTGGCATTGGACTCCTAATAAGGACTTAATTATCCTTATCTTCTACCAAAGCTTTGCTTCATGTCAAATAGACATTAAATTGACTACCTTATCCTTTTCCACATGATTTATTTACATCGAATGGACTTTACAGATTTGATATATGTTAGTAATAGCATCTAATCCTTTAATAGAATCTAAAAAATATTTAGGTCTACTGATACTCAACCATTTGATTCCATGCACCTCAAAGCCATCCTTAAAACTTTCTATCACTAATTTCCTCTGGGGTTTCCCCTAGTACTACTGACTTCTACTAAACTAAACATGTTGTTTCTTGATTATATCCAATTCAATCCCAACTTTCTTTCCTATCAAATGGTAACCAACTAGGATGATTTTCAATAAATTGCCCCATATTCTCATTTTCCTTCATATCAATCATAAGTACACAAAACGTTAAGAAATGTGTTATCTAGCAGACTTGATTTTATTTATTTTCAAACCATTCATAACTTTGGTGTTAGGCTCCAAACTAGGAGCTTCCAACTTTTTTCCATGCAGATTCTGATTTTGCATGTATTATCTAGACAAATACCAAACTTTTGTAACCTAGCATCAAATAGACCCCAACTTCACTTGATAATTTGCTTAACTTCCCCACATATGATGAATTTGCACCTATTCATCATGTTGTATCAAATAGACCTTGCCTTGGTTGACTTTTTTCTATCACACTGCTCGTAACATTTTCTAATTGTGTCTGTAATTCCCTATCCTTTATCAATACATGACTTTAGCTATATGGGTTTGACACATAAGGGCTATTCACAGTAACCTTGTAAAATGGAATCATACCAATAAAAAGTCCTTTAAAATGAGCCACATTTGCAAATTGAGACATGCCACATTTCTTCCTATAATAATGCACAAGTACTCAAAAATTCTAACTATACAATGATCAAATTTCCACCATAGCAAATTGTTTCCTGCTTTTCACCATTACTCATTTCCAACTGAATATGTCAATAATTCTTTACCATGTAACTCTAGCTTTTGATGATGTTATTTTTTCTGCTTTTGATGATTTTCCACCTGCATCTCCAAATCTATAGTAAACTTGAGGATTTTGTCCTTGGGTGAAATTAAATTTGCTAATTCATTAAAAATGAACCCTATAATTGAATATTTACTCAATAACATATTATTTATATGCTATTTTTGTCCTTGTTTCTCCTAAGTTAGTCTGTCTAGACAACATGCACTATAACCTCGCTGATCTTGTTCGACATGTGGCCTTACCATATTTTTGCTAAACAACTCCTAGATTTAAATATTTTCCTCGGAGAGTTTGTGTTTCACGGCATCAAAATCCCTTTATATTTAAACATAAATCTTTATTAAACACACCAATAGTTCATTGCAAAACCCTAAAGATGGATTAAAAAACAAGCTTCGAGAATTAAACACATAAAACAATTATCTTTTAAGTTCGGAATCAAAACCAAATACAGTTAAAGCTCAGTATTTAGACAAAATACGGTTCCTGCATCTAATCCTCTAAAATTTCACCTAAAACCCCACTCCTCTAAACTTTCCCTAGTTAAACCCCACTCGAATGAATCTCTACAGATAAAATACTCAGAAATGAAATCTTTAGACCTTGAAAAAATAGAATCTTCAGTAGATATGAATGATGAAGGATCAAATTAATCATAATCATAACAAAAGAAAAATATGCACAAACCCTCGACCAAAATCTAAAAGAATGCATACAAAACAAAACTGAATACAGCATAATACAAATAATGCCGCAGAAGCCAAACAATGCTAGTTAATTGAATGAATTATACAACATACCGTTGTTCTCAATCCTTGTTGGTTAATTGAATGAATTATATAACATACCTTTGTTCTCAATCCGCTCGCAACCTGCTGAAAAAAGAGCCAGATGAACTCCACGCAACACAATAAATTGATAAGACTCCAAATAACTACTGGAGCGAACCTTCTACTATACACAAGCTCAAGTCAGGATTTGGGTAGGGTTGGTTGTAGACTGTAAATAAGATGAAAGAGGATTTTTTCAAGCTACATTCGTGCACTCCATATAGGTGAAGGGATCCAAAGAGTCCCTGCAAGCCCTTGCCTCTTTACCGTGTCTTCACCACAAAACCCTTTCCTCGACACGATTTCCCTGCAAGCCCTTGCCTCTTCACCGTGTCTGCACCACAAAACCCACACAAAACCCTGGCCTCGATGTGATTTCCCTGCAAGCCCTTGCCTCTTCACCATGTCTTCACCAAGAAACCCTTGTCTCGACGCGATCTCCCTGCAACTCTGGTAAGCCAGAGCCTTGCCTCATTTCCATTTCAGGGGATATTTGGCAGCCCACACATATAAAATATACCCCAAAGTATTTGTGTATTGTTGTATTAAATAAAAAAACCCTAATGCCCCTTAATATATAAGCAATAGAATATTTGGGTTTTCATGTTTATTTAATACCCGCAATATGAACAAACTTGATATTATATTGGCCCCCTAGTGAAGCCCCTGTGGATATTTTCAACATCAAGAACATTATCTAAGTTTCTTTTAACATTTTCTCAGTAGTATTTTTTTTCCAGACGTTTTTAATGGTAGGTTAAGATTATAATATTCTAAGAGATTACTCCTTTTTAAGTTTTTCAAGTACTCAAAATTTTTCTTTTGGTGTAATAATGTAGGATTTCCAAGTGATAAGGAGGGTTTATCGACATTTGGCAGAGAGTTTATTAAAGAAATAGGTTCAAACCAATTATTATCATTAATAAATACTTCCTTTAATGCATCTTTGAGATCCCATGGGTAAGAAAATTGTATAGTCCCAAAGCCATGCATCTTTTTAGAAATGTCTCGAAGTTCGTAAATTTCATCCATTAAAAAGGAAATAGTGTACTAATTTTTTCAATAATTTTGTATGAATTTATGATTTATAGTAAATAAAATATATTAACATACTTCACATGTGAACCATCTACATTCTTACATTCTTATGGGTCTCCTTGAGAGGGAATAATCATTTCTATATACTTTTCAAGACACCTAAATATCTCAATATTGTGTAATGTCCCTAGTCCTATCCACTGGAAAGTATTAAATCAGATTATGTAAATGATGTAAATAATCTAATATGGATTCCTAGTGAGGAGCTCAAGGTCAATTCCAAACTAGTGAATGACTAGGCATGTTTGTTGGTTGTGGAGCCTGATCTTCCTAATTCAGAGATGGCGTTGTTTCAGTCGTGTTTGTACCCCAATTTTATATGCTATGCAGGTGGACTGTACACTCATCCTAGCGAGGGGGTGTGGGGGGGCATTTCCCCTGATGAGGGGGTGTGAGGGGGCATCGCCCCCGACGGGGGTTCAGGGGGGACCATCCCCCCCGGCTAGGGGGTCCAGGGGCCAGCACGCCCCCAATGGGGGTTCAGGACCAAAGCTACTGAAAGAAATTTCTTAAGTTGTTTATTGGCCAATAGTTTACGAGCCCATGGTTTTGGGTAGCCCATAGTATTTTCCCATGGTAATTCCCCTTTATAAGGAAGACATTGTAATACGGTTGTGTATTGTAGCATTGTGAAGATATCTATGATTGTGTAAGAGAGAATATGAGAGAGTGAAGAGGAAGTTGTAGCGGATGTGTTGTAGGTTGTATACACTCATTTGTTGGATGTTATAATAATAAGGACTGGCAATTTCTGTGGGGACGTAGCCCATCTTAGGTGAGCCACTTTATATTGGTGTCTCTCTTGTAATGTGTTTATGTGTTTTATATTTTCATCTTTTTTATTGTTATTACTCTACGATCTTATTTTTCTAACAATTGGTATCAGAGCCAAAGGTCTATTTGGCATATAAACTCGTAGGAAAGAAGGGTTCCTAGTTCGAGTGGAAGCAATGGCGGAAGAAGGAAAGTCTAAGGTCAAGAAATTTAATAGCCAAAACTACTAGTTATGGAAGATGCAAATGGATGACTATTTTATAAGAAGGATGTATTCCTACCGTTGGGAGGAAAATAAAAATAGTGGATGATTACGAAGGACGAAGAATGGGAGGTTCTTGACAAAAAGGAACCGGGAATAATACGGTTGTGTCTGGCTTCGTCAGTGGCTTTCAATATTTCAAAAGAGAAGAGAAGTGAGGATCTGATTGAAAAACCCTCGACCTCCAACAAGGTATTTCTAATGAAGTGTTTATTTAATATGAAGATATCAGAAGGTGGATCTGTTTTTTATCATTTAAATGAATTTAATACAGTTACAAATCAGCTAAGTTCTGTAAAAGTGAACTTTGATGATGAGGTTAGTGCTCTTCAAATCTTGTACTCATTTCCAGAAAGATGGAATAGCTTGGTCATGGCTATAAGTAACTCTATCTATGGTTCAAACACTTTGAAATCAGATGATGTTGTTGGTATTATTCTTAGTGAGGAAATGTGAAGGAAAAGCACATATGAGACATCAGGTAATGCGTTGACCATGGAAAGCATGGAAAGAAAAAGGGAGAGAGGAAAGAGCCCAGGTAATCACAACAATTATAGGAAGGGTAGATCCAAGTCCATACTGGGAAAGATAGAGTGTTGGAACTATGGAAAGAAAGGACATTTGAAGAAACATTACAGATCTCTAAAGAAGAAAGCAGATGGATAGAAAGAGACTACTCAGGAAGCAAATGTAGCAGGTGATGTGTTACAATATGCTCTGATTCTTGCATTAGATAATACTAGTGATTACTGGGTAGTAGATTCAGGGGCTTCATGTCATGATACACCCCATAGGAAATTATTTCATGATTATGTTCCAAGTGATTCTGGACATGTTTTATTGGGTGATGATGATCCATGTAAAATTGTAGGAATGGATAAGGTGCGTAACGGGTGATTCCATGAAGATGGTTAACTCCTTTTGGCCAAATATGGTGATGAAAAATGGAAATTTTAGTCATGTATTAAATTGAAGCCCTCGAAACTCATATTTTCCATATGAATTTCGACATGCAATTAAGAAATGAAATGTAGATAATTATATTGGCTTTCCAATGATATTTTTTTAAATATACCAATGTCATTTATTGTGTCAAATTTTCATTTAATGAAACATGTGTCCTTAAAAATTTGAAGAGCAATTAACAAGTGGCTTGTGTGTGCTTAAAATAATTTAATGTTAAATTAATAATTAAAAAAAATGAAATATTTGAACATGATCTAGATAGAATGCACTAGTGCGTACATATTTTTCTTATAATTGTTTTTGAAAATTTATATCTATTATTATTTTTGAAACTGGTCAGTGAATATTTCAATCGCATTTTGCACACATGTCATGTGTGCACCGAGTATTTTGATTGTTTACGTAAATTGCAAAACTAAAAATACCCTTTTGAATAGGACACAGTGGTGTAGCGCTTGTATATTTTTTCAATTATTTGGAATGTGTATTTTGAATGTTCTTGATTTATCTTTGATCTCATTCGAAGTTGTTGACAGGGTTTTTCAGGGTAAGCTTTGGCATAAATTTAAAAAATAATGGCATACGCAGATAAAAATTTGTAAATTATATGTACATGGATAGAGGATTCATTAACGAATCCAATGGTATCAATTTTTCCCATTAATGTGCATTTAATGACATAGTTTAAGCCCCTGAAAGGAACACAATATTTTCATTATCTAGAGAAAAAGGCTATGGGCCTGTTTTTAAGGCCCTCGATCGAGGTATTTGCTCGATTGATATTTTAAAATACCTCAATCGATAGCTTGAAGAGACCTTGATCGAGGTCTATGTAAAACCCTCAATCGAGCTCTCTTCAAGCCCTCGATCGAGGGATGGTCTGTGTAAAAAAAAGAATACAAAAATAACCGAGAAATGATTTGGACAATTAATGTTGTCCAACCACCATTACCACGCACAAACAACTATAACCCCTAAACAATTGCCCAACAACACTTTTTTAAATCATTGCTAGTTTAATTTCAATTAGATCTATGTGAATTTGATGTTGTTGAATTAGAGTTCATTACACATGTAGGAAGTTCTTTGTAGACATGCTTCAAATTCCATATTAACATATTGTTGTTTGTTATAACAATTGGAAGAAATATTTGTTTGTTATCATTGAAGCTTAATGGAGAGTAAATGAAAACGTTAAAGGAAGCATGCTCGTGAACAAAACAATGATGAATAGCGTGAGAAGAATAGAGAGAGGATGAGACAACAAAGAGCAATATTGAGAGAAGAAGAAGATGCACCTTTGATGCAACAAATTCCAATGGAGGACAACCAAGGTAAATTTTTGAATTACATGCTACCGAATTTAAATTTCATATTTTATAAATTTCTCTAATAATTAGTTATATACTAACTATTTTTTTCATCTTAGACTTACTATATTTTTTTTGTAATAAGATTCTTATCATTTTTTTACTTAGATGACAAAATTAGTAACAATTTAAAAAAACAATAACTATTTCCTAATCTAATTTCTTCACTATTTTGTTTGTAATGAGATTCTTATTTATTTCTTAACTTTGTTATTTATATTTCAAAATTTGTAACAATTTTCAAGTTAAATGGATAATTTTCAAGTGACTAACAATTTTCAATATTAATGGAAAAATTTTCAAATTAAATGTACACTTGAATCCAATTTTCATGTTATTAAATTTTTTCAAGTAAAATGTACATATTTAGCTATTTTCAATTTTCTAAGTTACTAACAATTTCATGTTAAATGTAATTTCAATTCTTGTTTTTCTATTTGTTAAAAAATTATTTGTATAGCCTCATGTGAGCTCCAAGTCTCAACATTTGTTGATTGAAATAACTATTAATGTCTAATTTTAGAACCCTAATTTTATTTGAAATGAACATTGTGATAGCTATGTATTAGTTGAAAAATTCAATTTGAAAACAGATGAAATGAACATTTTGATAGTTATGTATTAGTTGTAAAATTCAATGACAACAAATAAAATGAGCATTGTGATAATTATGTAGTAGTTAGAAAATTCAATTATCTTGTTTTTAATATATTTTCAACTCTTGTACCAACTTTTTCTATGCATGAATGTAGGGATAAGTTAAATCTTTTTTCCTTATAGTAGGTTATATGTTATTTATATTTCAAAATTTGTAACAATTTTCAAGTTAAATGGATAATTTTAAAGTTAAATAGATAGTTATGTATTAGTTGGAAAATTCAATTTGAAAACAAATAAAATGAACATTTTGATAGGTATGTAGTAATTGTAAAATTCAATGACAACAAATAAAAAGAACATTGTGATAATTATGTAGTAGTTGGAAAATTCAATGACATTCAATCAAATAAAATGAACATTGTGATAGTTGTGTAGTAGTTGGAAAATACAATGACAACAATAAAACTGAATATTGTGTTTGTTATGTAATAGTTTGAAGATTCAATGACAATAAAAGGGTTGTAGATTTTTTCAAATCTCAAATTCTTCCTATCATTGATCTAATTAGATTTGGTATGTGCTATTTGGTATGTGTATATCATAATATCTTAAACATGCACTAAAAAAATCAAATCTTGTTCTTGTAAATATACATAACAATGTGTAATAATTTGTAACAATTTCCAATTCAAAAGGATCATTTTAAAGTCATTAGAAATTTTAAATTTGTTAATTTCCATGTGGGTACCCGCACGAAGCTGGTACCCAAAATAACTGCAACAACAGTGCGTGAGCGAAAAAAACAAAACGACGTGCATGCGCCTCCAAAGCCACGCACGCGTCGCTGCTTCGGCAATGCCGAACATCCACGTGGCTCAGCACATGTGGACAAAAAGAGAGTGCACGCGCCTTTGATGTGTACACACAAAATGGCGCACACCCGTCAATGGCATGTGCGCGCCTCTATTTTTTTATAAAAAAAAAAACAGAGCTCACGGGTTTGTCATTTTTTACAGACCCGTGATCTCACTCTCCAACCCGCGAGCGCACTATGCAACCCCACGAACACGGGTTCGAGCAGCCAAATCCTCATCAACACCAAGAAATCGCTCCTACACCACGGTGCCATCGATTTCTCCAGGTAGGTGCTCCTCAAAGCACAAATTTGTGCTTATTATTGGTTTTTTTTTGTTTTCCATTTGAATTGTAATTTTTAAAAAAATTTACAATCCATTAAAAAACCAAGGAAATTTAATTGCAGGCCATCTACACCTAACAAGATGTCAGACACACCTAAACCATCTGATGAAACCAATGAAACCCGACATCCAGAAGACAATATGGGAACCGAAAATGAACCAAATGAAAACCCCGAAGATCAATTACACCAAGACTTAAATCAATTGAGGGCACTAAGTAATGAATTGAACAGTACCAAGGAACCCTCTCGGGTTTCCTTGGCTTCATCACTTCAAAATATTATTGAATCACTCAATATTGCACACAGTGAGATAACAAACTTGAGCCAATACAGGGCTCGAATGAGGGAACACTACTCCACTAGGTTGTCCAAAGAGCAGATAAAAGACCTCAACATCAGCAAAGCCCAGTTGTATAGCAAGTTTATAGTTCCCTAAACGGGACAACCTCTAGCTGTGACGAGGCCTCGGGTTTGCATGGACTGGTGCATTTACCAGCCATGGAGAGATAACTGAAAAAATAGGTGGTTCATGGTCTTTGATAGGCCCCCGTTCAACAATTTGGAGGTCCCACGGTATTTCCTTAAAAAATTATGGGCTAAGTTTGAGCTAGGGTACCATGTCAACTATTTTGACATCACTAAGTTTCAGGGTGTCCGTCTTGGCTCTGCCCAAGATCAACCTCAGGCGCACCACAACCCACTTAGAGGACCTCCTGCACCCATGAGAGAGCCAAACCCCCCTCCTTAGCCACCTGGCTTTGGTAGCGGCCTAGATGAGATTCATGACTCTGTCATACATGCCACACATGACTTGCTCAGACATAACAAATTTGTGGCCATGTCTTCCCAGAGCCGGGAGGACATCGATGAGACACAGACAGCTGCACAGTCTACGGGTGGTGGCCGGGACATGCCGGGTACAGGTGGAACCCAGGCGGGGCCTTCTAGTTCTGCTGGAACAATGACACATCATTGTTCTCACTGTGGTCAATCTTGCCATGGTGATACACAACAACATGCCACAGGGAGCTTCATGGATCAGGTTTTCTATTGTTTTATTTAATGTTCAAGTATTTGTTGAATTTTATTTGATATCGTATTGTTTAATATATTTAACTTTGAATTACACATTTTTGACTTTATTTGTTTTAATGTTCAGTTATTCGGGGTCGGGTCTCCATCCCCCAGGTGGGAGAACATCGGTTCCTTTGACCTTGATGGATCCATGGCGGCAGCAGAGGAGATCGCGGCACCATACACACAGGTAACTTCTTTACTTTGAATAATTAGATCCAGTTACGAGTAATTTGTGTTCATTAATTACAAATTAATTAGCACTGAGTAATTACCATATTATCATCATATTTTACAGTTGTGTTTATAATATTGTCTAATTTATTTGAGAGCTATAAATTTGTATAATCCAACAAAAAAAAAATGAACCTTATCAAACATGAAAACCTAAGAAAACTATAAACATTTGTCCATGTTCACTTTAGGCATACTAGACCTCTGATGATTATACAAATGGGAGAAACTTTTCCAAAATATGTCATTCTTACTTGACCAATGATGAGCCCGCAGCTGGGGTTTTGGTGATGCCCACAGTGTCCTTCATCCTCAGATTACCATCCAATTCTTGCTTGCTCTTCCTGTGCTTGACCAATGCCATGTGTGTTATTGTTTCTTTTCCATTTGTCACCATGTCATCTAAGTTAACTTTGCCATGTACTCTCCTTGTCCAAATCATCTTCAAATGACCACAGTATGGGTCATTTGACTCTTGGCTCAATAGGTGTGCCAATTGCTCCAATGCCCATCACTTTGTCCACCAAATCAAACTTTGATGCCATGCCCTTATGCCATGTGTTCTTCAAGCTTAAACTTTGAGAATATATTACCATGGCAATTATCACTTTCCCTCGTATTCTACTAATAGTTTCTTTTAATGGTAAAGGTGGTCAAATCACTGCTATGTTTCTGCTAACTTTGTTGCATCAATTGAGTTCTCTGAGATGTTGTTCTTTTCATTTTCGCATCCACCGAGACCAATAGGAAAACTATTTATTGCTATGAATTTTCACTGCATTGTGCAAAACTTGGGAAAAAGAGAATCATAGTGGCCAAGCTTCTAGAAATTCAAGAACCTGATGTTTCTCATGTCCTTATTACCCTAGTTTATTATCACGGGATTTCAAATTTATTCTAATACTTGAGACTGAAAGTAATCATACTACTACTCCTAGAACATGCTATTAGGAAAGACATATAAACAATGTAAAACAACTTATCACATGTATTGTGACTAAAGTTTTTTAAAATGATGTAAGGCCCATAAGGAAGAGCGATAATCTTACAAATATGGTCTATGGGGCCTTGCTATTATCTTGATTCAAATACAAATTGGTAAAACATTTGGCATCAAGAATACGCATTTAACTCATTTCACTCAAGATTTCTTTGATTTCAATGAAGTGATATCATTCTGACAACATAGCTATTCAATCAAGAACACATAATTACTCATTCAATGCAAAAGAACATGGCACATTCAAGCTTGTAAGTAAGTTAATCAGGAAAAATATTTATCTTTCTTCCTTTTTCTAACGATCAACACTCTAAAGTGTATTAAATAACATGCACACTAACTTAACTACTATTTAGCACCTCTTTGCAAATTTAAACAATGAGATGCCATTTTATTTGATGATTTAAATGTTATGGAAATAAAGGGACTCAAGATCCTCACTCTAGGGATGCAAATATTTTTCCACTGGGTGAATCAAGCTTGTAGGAAACTACAAATCTATAAGAAGACATCAAAACCTAGGAACTCTTCATCAAGAACCCAAACACATTACATAGGTTTCCAATTCAAATTTGTAAATGGACATGAATTCCATTTTCTTATGAGGCATTGCACATTTGTCTAGGGCCAAAGGAAAAGCTCACCTACTCATGGGGATGACTCTAGAAAAGGAAAAGCTGACCATGTCACCTTCTATGCCCTCTCACCTTATTTAATTTTAATTTCATGCCATGCCACCTTCTATCCTTTCAGAATATTGAATATCATCTAACTTGAATATAAATTAATTGCAGTCATGTTTTTTAAGTACCATCGTTGTCATTCTCATTTGCATTGTGTTTAATATTGTTAATATTGTTTTTATAAATTTAGTCTAAAAATTGTAGTGTTCGCACAGGTGTCCGCAGGCTCCAGCGACCAGCCACCGCCACCGGGGACCAGCAGTTCTCCACGTGTGTAGGTATCATGTGTATTAAAGCATAAATTTAATTTCAAATATGATGACTTGTCCGTGTATATTTATATTTTTGTATACTAAACTATGAGGTTATAAATGTGTATGCAGGTGGGAGCACCTCGCCCTGCCAGTGCCGTTATTCTTCCCTCCCTGACCTTTCGGCCACCCTATATGCCAGTTGTATCCCATGGAATACATGCCCCATTTCCCAACCCCTTCCATCCATCCCCCCCCCCTCCTATATAGCACCACAATTCCATCCAGCTCCCCCTTACGTATCATATCCAGCTCCACCTCTGTATCAGTTTCCCATGTTCCCACCCTCCCCCCTCCGACCACGGCACACCACCTACCCACAGTCACACATCCCTCTACCACAACACAGACCTCGCCCCCCCCCCCACATTCCCCCACCACACTCGCTTCCCCTTCCAGGGTGCCCCGATCCATACTACAACGAGTTGGGGTTTATAGCCCTAGATGTCCATCTCCACTTCACCCACTCCAGTCCATGCCTCCTCCTGCCACCCCCCCCTTCTTCCACTATTCCCCTCAGTGGTGTAGCCACCATTGATGTGGCTACATCCTCCCCTTTAACGTCCACCCTAGCATCGGAGCAGGCTTTATAGCCGACTGCTCCATCCGCTAGCCCCGAAGACCAACCGATTTTGTTCACGGTGAGATTGACTAGTTTATGAAAATCTTGTTCAATTTTAACGGAAATTACTATATGCATCTAGTTTCAGCATTGATCTGATTGTTCTAAATGTTCCAGGGTGGCATTGCTGAGAGACTTAGATCACGTAGGAGGGAGACCCTCTCACGACTTACAGTTTCGCATGTGGTGAGTTATCCAAGATTTGAAAACTATTTTTATTTTGAAATTATGTTTTATACTTGTATAATTGCCAGGAAGAGTTGACATATTATTGTTGTCGTTTTAGGGCTCAGGGGGACATTCTGAAAGACGCCGGAAGGACCCAGCTTCCTCTAGCATGAAGAAGAGGAAGATCGATTTTGGAGATGCACCTAGGAGCGACGAGGGTGGGCAGGAGGATTGAGAGACCCTCCTATGTACACTAGCCACAATGTGGCATTTTCGGCACGAGTTGCCATATTTTGTATAGGGTACCATGGGCCATATTTTATATAGGGCACGAGTTGTCTTTTTTTGTACGGGGAACAAGTTTCCATTATATAGATGTTGGGAACGATGTTCCATTTTTCCAAAAAGTGTACATGATTGGACGATTTTTGCATATTAATAGATGGATTTGCACTTGTGTATATGAGTTTGTCTTTGATTACATTTTTGCATACATGATTTTGTCTTCCATAAGAATGTTATGTAAAAGTTCTCACATACATATAGATGTTATTTCTAGACACCAAGTGACCTCAATATGAGTCCCTTGTATTTGAATGGGTCTTGCATCTTTTCCTTTTAGCAACAACATACCTAACCAAGCAAACTAAGGAGTGATATTTACATTACAAAGTGTTGTGACTTTAGGGCTACAAAAAAATATATAGCATAAGAAAAATCATCTCCCACTTCCAATCATGAGCCAAAATATTCCTCAAAATCCTCTTGATATATGAAAAGAAACCCTAGGTAACTTGTAGTTGATATAAATAAATTAGGAATGTACCCAAGCCTAAGATCCCATCTTTCCTATAACTACACCCTTAGAGACAACTCCCTCACCTTTTCACCATAAAATCTTCCAACAAGAGCATGAGAATCCATTCCCACCACCTCATGCATTTTGATATCCTTTCCTAGGACTAGCCTCATAAGAGAGATTTTATGTTTTACACACTTCTTCCTCTTCATTTTGACACTACCAACACCATTTACCAGCATCCCTTTGTTGGCTTCACCTTTATCATTATCAACATGCTTTAAAGAATTGTCTCCTCCATCTCGAACCTTCAACCAACTACCATCCTTTTCCAAAACAACCCTTCCATCCTCGAGATCTATAGGATTCACCCTTGGACTTACTAGGTCCATAACCACTTCATATACAACACCTAAAATAATTTGATTATCCTAAATCAAGCCATTTTAAATAGGATCCTTGCCACATATATAATGACTAGTCTATCACGATCCACAACTCTCATCTATGGATCATAGTGTTAATTGCATGTTATTTGAATGGTTATTATTTCACAAATTTGTCTTAAGGGTGAAAACGTGAAGGTGGGTAACACTTTCGTGAGAAATCAGTGCAAAATCGTCTTAGCGGAAGTTATTCGGCCGAATAAAAATATTATTCGGCCGAATAAAAATAATTGTTCGGCCGAATAATTGAAATTATTTGGCCGAATAATTTTGAAGTTATTCGGCCGAATAACCACAAACAGTTCTCCGTCCCGTTTAACGGAGACTCTTGAAATTTGTGCAAACGGTTGCCGGACGGAAAAAAATTTCGGGCAATAGTTTATTCGGCCGAACAATTATTCGGCCGAATAATTGTTCGGCGGAATAATTGTTCGGCCGCATAATTGTTCGGCCGAATATTTATTCGGCCGAGTAATTGTTCGGCCGAATATATATTCGGCCGAATAATTATTCGGCCGAATAATTATTCTGCATAAAAAGACAGCATCGGCTGCCATTTGTCATTCCCTGTTGGAATTATTTGGACCCCGCATGGGCCCGCTGTAGTCCTCTGCCACCCTGCCGACGCCCCAACCTGCTGCTCGCCACCCCGCTGCTCGCCGCGCTGCTTGTGTTTCATGGCTGGCTATTTTTCCGCGACTCGCGTCTGCTCCATTGCTGCTGTCGTTCGTCTTTTCTTACGTTTCTTCGGGGTGTGATCTGCCCTTGCTCTGTTCGTTTTTAGCAGCGAGTTTGTTGGTTGCTTCTGCTGTCGATTGTCGGTTTTCTCGTTTCGTCGGGTTGGGATTTCTGCTAGTTGCTGCTCGTTGGTGGTATTCAGACGGTTGGTCTGTGTTCGTTGTCAGGTGTGTGTTGGTAGGTGGCTGCTTTGAAGGTGTTGCGGCTTTATCTGAACGGTTGAAGGTGCGTTTTTCCTTTGTTTTTACTTAATATTTCTGTTTGTTAATGTTATAGGGCTTATGTAATGACGTTCGTTGTTGTTTGTGAAGGAAATAGGTGTTGTTTTGAGCGTTGCTGGGTTGAATAGAGGCGGCGTTGCGATCGACGATTCTTCACTGCATTTTTATATAGAGGTATGCATCGTCGTAAACTTTGTTTTTATGTTGTTGGCAGTATTAGAATTCAAAAAATCTGTAGTGCTGTTTAATATTGGAAGGTTAAATGTTTTAAAATGCAGTTTTTATTTTAGAGAATCAGTTTTCTGTCCATGAACTCTGTTCATGAACAGTTCAGTTCGTGAACTCTGTTCATGAACAGTTCAGTTCGTGAACTCTGTTCATGAACAGTTCAGTTCGTGAACTCTGTTCATGAACAGTTCAGTTCGTGAACTCTGTTCATGAACAGAGTTCTGTTCGTGAACTGAGTTCATGAACAGAGTTCTGTTCGTGGACTGAGTTCATGAACAGAGTTCTGTTCGTGGACTGAGTTCATGAACAGAGTTCTGTTCTTGAACTCTTTTCATGAACAGAACTCTGTTCATGAACAGAATTCCATTATTTATAGGTTAGATATGAATATGAATAATATAATAGTACTAGCTATGATTAGTTAATGATTTTTAGCTGTAATAATGTTGTTATCATTGTTCAAAGGGTATTGGTTCTCTGATTGACGTAAGCTTTTAGATAATTGAGATGAACTAACCCCATTAAAGTAGGCGGTCGTTTTTGATTCAATCTAATTACATGCATTCAACAATGAATCTCAACCTCCTACTTGGAATTGGGTATCTGTATAATATTAAGAAAACTATGAACTTACTACTATTCCATCAACCATGAATGTTCATTTGCTATCATAGAAGTTCTGTTCATGAACAGAGTTCTGTTCATGAACAGAGTTCTGTTCATGAACAGAGTTCTGTTCATGAACAGAGTTCTGTTCATGATATGCTATGATATGCATGAAATTATTGCTTCTTTATATATATGGATATTTATACCTTAATCCCTGATGAGTTTCATATTAAGTTTTCCAAATTCTCAATAAAGTGATGATAAAGGATATATTAAACAACTTTATAAATGATCAACATGTGGTGTGACGATGTTAAGTCAGGTACAAGAATGTCAATTGAGTTCATGAACTCTGTTCATGAACTTTGTTCATGAACAGAGTTAACTTAGAAAGTCACTTAAAAATTCAATATTGTAAGTTATTAAGTATTTTTTTTATAAAAATTAAGGAATGTTTGTTTATTGAGATATAGAATGAAAACATAAGTGATAGTTTAAAAATTAGGAAGGTGATTGAACTATTACAATATGGGATGATTATTGATGTCATGTTTATGCTGCAATATTGTTCTTAGAGTTAGGAGAGTAACTTACAAAAGAAAGTAAGTTATAATATTTTAGGTGGCTCTACATTTTTTACGCAGATCTTAAGAGATATGTTTTTAATTTTGTAGAATGAACATGTACAACATCAATGTTTGTAAATTGTTTTATCAAAGATCTTAACTAGAAGTTTCTTAATAAGGGTATATTTATGTTATACTATTTGAGGAAGCTCTGCATTTTGAATGCAGATTTTTAATAGATATGTTTTGAGTTTGTAGAGTTAACATGTACAACTTCAATGTGTGTAAATTGTATTATCATAAATATAAGTTAGAATTCTTTTAATAAGAATACATATATATGTTTAGTGAGATGTTTGTTTGTTGACATATATAATTCAAACATATTTGTTGGATTAAAAGTTTTTAAGGTTATTATACTATTTCAATTAATTGTGTTTTATAATGAAATGATTATTAGATATGTTCTTTATGTTGCAATATTAGGTAGGGTAAGGAATTTTAGTTAATTAATTAGAGTTAGGAGGGGGACTTAAATTTTGTTGGAGTTTTTAATCAAATATTGGCTTGATGCTTGTAGTGGTAGTTATGTACATTTTCAATATGTTAATGTTTGTGTAAATTTAGAAGTTATATCAAATGGAAAGAGAGTCTGCGAAGGGAAAGCGTAGGAGGTCATCACAATCTTCAGGAATTGGTGTTCCAATTGGTAGTCGAAGGTTGTCGAATTCACCGCAGGGTTCAGGTTTATTGCATGGGTCCGAGTCGTTTGATCACCAACAATTTCGAGGGGGTACAAATGATTCTCCTTTGTCTTCTGTGGGAGAGCGTCGATCCCAACGTTCTGTTGGTATGAACATTAATGTTTAATAATGTATAATTTGTATTTTTTGTGTGTTGAATTTATGGAAAAAGTTAATTTTTGACTACGGCTATATTTGAAGCAGAGCGATGTTCAGAAGATGTGCGTAATTCGATGGAGCGAGGGGAAGATCAAGATAGGAATATAGATGATGGAATAGGTGTGGGTGGAGAGCAGGGTCCTGAAGTTCCTCCTAGAGCTAGGACGACATATGTTCCACTAGCTGAGGGGTGTACACCCATATCAACGTATCCGTCTGATTTACCTGATGAGCTTCCATGGCGAGGTGTTGTGCAACAAACTATTCTTGAAAGTTGTAAATCCCACTATGACAGGTTGAACAATGATCTTTGTTCTTTGGATCTCCCTCCAGAGAGTCGACAAAGTCTAGAGGTTGTTTTGGCATCTTTGCAAAAATTCATTGATGCATACGATGAGCTTGGACCAACTACAAATAGTTTTGTTCATTTGATGCGGATGCGAAAGGAGCAAGTTATGGGTCCAGATAAGTGGGAGGTTGTGAAGGAGAGAGTCAGTAGAGAACAAGCCAATTCAATGTTCAATTTCAAAGAAGGCCTTAAGCGAAAAATGTTGAAAGTGCAATATTTCAAGCATCCTCAAATTGCACATTTCATATATGATCGATTTCTTGCAGCTTATGGTCGATTGCCTTGGAACGATGAGGTTCCTAATTATTTTGCTAGATTTTTTTATGCGGAGTTTTTTCTAGGTATGAAGCCTAACTATACCGATGTTCCCTCTGACTTTTATGGAGCTGGAAAGGGTAGAATATATAATCGAAAAGGTGCTCTTAGAGACCCTGCCACTATACAACCTCCACCTGAGATACCTCGTCCACCAAGGGTTGTGGCTTTAAGATCAGAGATGGAGACAACATCTCAACTAGGGACAATTGGAAGGGAATCAGTAGGTGATGGTTTAGCTTCAGCTCTTGCAGGAGTAGAAGTTGGTTTGGGGCGAGAGAAGGCTCGCGCTATTCTTCGTCAGAGTTTTGTCTACAAGACGAATGACGAGGTAGATGCATTGAGCATTGATGATCTCAGGGCTTATGCTAAGTTTTGTCGAGATATAGCTTCAGATGTGTTATCTAATGACACATCGAGCATGGGAGAGGTTTGTTGATTATGCTATGATAATCTATTTGATTTTTTATTAATCATTTTGAATTGAATATTTTGCTACATGGGAATAAGTATATTAAGCAAATGTATTTTGTTTGTAGTTTACGAGAATGTTAAATGCAAATAATTTTCGATTCTCCAGTAGTCAAAATCAAGAGCATCCTAGTCAAAATGAAGAGCGCTCAGGAGAGGTATTTTAATTATAATATTTATGATTGAACATGATATTTTTTTTGTTTACTTGAATTTTAATAAATATCAATGTATCTTATTGTTAATTTGACTTATCTATGCAGGTTTCATTAGATTCCAACTTTTTAGATGGTTTACCATCTCTTGTGAGCTAATGATTTTAATTTTTTTGTTTTGGTTTTAAGTTAATTTGCTTAATTTATTATTTGTATCTACTATGTTTTATTTACTAACAAAATTTAAATTTTAGGAAAGAGACCACTTGGAAATTGGGGGCGAAGATGTGGGGTCTTTAATGAATGCCGATATTGGCACTGAGGTAATTTTGTCGAACTAGAAATGATTTTTGACATAAGTTTAATGTTTTATATTTTTTTGATTTATTTGAAAATTGTTTTTGTACATGTTGCAGCTTGGCTCTTTTAGATCTTTTGGAGCCAAAGGAAAGTCTCTAGGGGAAAAAAGTGGTGGACATGCATCCAAAGAATTTGATGTACGATTTTTTTAATAATTGAATTGTTTTGTAGATGAGTTTAATATCTTAATATTTTGAATTTAGTTTAAAATTGTTTAAATAATTTATGATCTAAATTTATAATTTGTTTTTCTGTGTGTTGTAGGTGGAGTTGAGTCCCAGGGAAGGTCCTAGTGGAAAATAGTGGAAAGATATTGGTCGAGATGGATAGTGGTTCAGATTTTATAGTTTTTGTTGATATCTATATATTGGTGTTGTTTTGAACATGGAGGGTATTTATTTTTTGATTATATATATATGTACATTGAATTCACAAGTTCATCAACTCTTTTTTGGATTATATACATGAGTACATGTCCATTATTTCTCATTTGGTAAATGTTTAGAATATGTTTTGCATGAGTTTTGATAATATTTATAATATGTTTTGCATGAATGTTTGAAATGTTTTTATAGGTGCAATCCAAGGTTAGGAAATGTTGAATGATGACAATGAATGTTATGAAGTTAGAAAATGGGAAGTGTTAGGAATGTTTGAAATGTTATTTCAAGTTGGGAAATGTTGAATGTTGACAATGAATGTGATGGTAAGAATCAATGTTGGAAAAAAATGAATGGGAGGTGTTAGAGAAAAAGAAATGTTGGGAAAGAATGAATGGGAGGTGTTATGGAAGAATGAATGTTTTCAATTTGTTATGTTGAGAATAAGTGTTATTATAATATGTTTTGCATGAATGTTTAAAATGTCTTGATAGGTGCAACCCAAGGGTAGGAATGAATGGGAGGTGTTGGAAATGTTTTTAAAATGATAATCTAAGTTAGGAAATATTCAATGTTGAAAATGAATGTTATGGTAAGAATTAATGTTGGGAAAAATTAATGGATTTTTAATTAATTTAATTTTTATTTTCAATGTTCAGGTACATTTGATGAAGGCTGAAATCATGGCAAATGGGGGTAACGGTTTTTTGTTTTTTAATCATAAGCGAAGATTCCAGGATTCTGAAGTTTGTGCTAAATTAGAGCAATGATTTTAAACAACAATTTGATGAATTTTCATTGATTTGTTGGGAATAATCATTTTTCTAATTTAGCATAAGCTTCACAATCCTGGAATCCTTGCTTGTGATTAAAAATCAAATGATCGTTATCTCCATTTGCCATGATTTCAGTTATGTGAATTTGCACAAGCGATATTTTAAATTAAAGATTTGGGACGGAGAACTTGGTTACAATTTTAAGACATCTATTTAAGATCATATTTATGGTGAAGTATGTATTAAAGAAACATGTTCGATGGATTAATATACTACAAAATTTAATAGGTCTTTTTGTATTTTTTCGTTAGTATTAATCAACCAAAAGTAAAAATTCGGGGCGGAGTGGGCATAGCCACATCCGTTATCTCATCCCTTAGTGGTCTAATAGACATATGGGGACCCGAATAAAGTACTTTTGAATTTTTAAATTATATTTGAATTCATTTTTAAGCATGTTAAAGTACAATCATTTAAGCTTAGTTGTCATTCAAGAAAATATTTCATAAAATCTCAATGAAAAGATATATTGGGCACAACAATTTTGATAATTGGACAAAAAATATATTGCACACAACAATTGACATGGACAAAAATATAGATCAATTTATTTTTGATATATAGTTAAAAACATCGTAATGGAATACCATCTTCAACTATCCGTTCATGGTCACATATGGATAGTTTCCATTTTTTGGTTTTCAATTGTTTTTTTGATGGAACTTGTATCAATTTTATTCGAGATGCACATACTAAATGACTATATTGACAACATATAACATCAGGCTCATAATCCTGAAAGTATACATAATTTTTAGTCATATGCGTCTGCTGAAAAAAGTAGCCTTTTAAAATGATGGATCCTCTTTCGTATGTAAATCCGTTGTCGTTGTAGTCCTCCAATAATTTCATTTTTCCTTCGGTGCATCGCATCAAATAATATTTGACATTTTCGTTGTTGTCTATAGGTGCAATCACAGCGAAAACATCTCCTGTGCAAGTTATGATTGGTGTTAGCGTATTTAAATGAATTGAATTGACCACTTATGGCGAAGGATTAGAATGAACAATTGATTAAAAAGTCAAAAACAAGTTTATTACCTTCTCTTACGAGATCTGAAATTCTATCGCCATCAGACGATATTGCTATTTCTTCTGATTCTAATTCTTCAACACTTGCCAGTGGCATTTTTCCTTTTGGATTAATCTCTGTGTGTCTCCAAGCTTTTACGTAGTTGTTTGTTATGTTTTCACAAACTTCTGTAGATTCGACATTTTCAATGCAAATATGACAAAAGCATGATTGCTTTCTACTGTCAAATGCAAACACGTTGTGAAATGATTTTGTTTGAATAGAGTGAAGATCTCTAGTTCCATGTATGGTGCTAGCGTCATATGGTATTGATCTATTTATATCTTGGACCCCAACAAGCCAAAAAAACCTACACAATAAATAGTGTACATGTGTACTTAAATGTTAGTATATACATTTTTTTTAATTTTAAGAAATAATATAAATTAAAAAAATAGTGGACATACCTGCGCACGTCTTTTGATTGTTGATTATAATCATGGCTTAGATTTAATTGACACCATTGGACAACCTCTGCAGCTGAATGAAACCGTGCTGAAGAATAGTTCATTTGCCATCTTCGAAGTGCTCTTTTCACGCATGCTCCTGCACCATCATGCTCACCTTTTCCATGCCCAGTTTCAAAGAAATTCCAGCGATGTTTGATGTTCAGCGCTTTATGAAGTCGACATAACCAAAAAAATGATCGTGAAGATTTAAATTGACCCGCACATCCATCAGACCATATCCAATGCTCTTTGAATTTGACTTCGCGTTTTTTCAGTGAGTCATAGAAAATATTTTCTATACAATGTTGGACAAAATGTGTGTCGTGTGTACGATCATCGCTGATATAGAAGTGATATTCTTTAATCACATCTCGATTGTCACATGTGCTTTCAATGCCATCGATATCCTGTTGAGAATGTCTATATACAACATGGACAAATATCGAAACTTGGTCAGAGTGATAGTATTCACTCTGTATTTCGTTTTGTGCAGCAAATGTATAGTTTTCAGCAAAATCAACCACCGACAAAATTGTTCCGGGTGGAAAAATTTCACGAGACTGTTTGAATTGAAGATCTTGCCATCGTGCTCTATGTGAATGTTGGGTGTATTTATAAATTTCGTTTTCAAATTTTTTGAGAAAATCTGTGACGCATATCTTGTCTTCTAGCAAATCAATTCTTTTGGAACGTGAATCACTAGAACTTGTAGTATAGTTGATGTATTCGTATCTCTTCCAATCAACATTTACATTTGACAACGATTGATCATTATCGATAGGGTATTTATTGTGGAATAACACCAAATTTCCACAATGATGACAATGTTTTCCATTGACACATTTCTTTGAATAAAATACTTCATCGTGATTTCTCTCACATAAAATTTGAGATATGAATTCACGTATCGTCGGCGGAGGTGGTGAATTTGTCCAAAACATTTTACCAAATTCAAGAAACGTGTCATAATATAACTGAAATTGCACATGATAACGGCAACAACATGTATCACGTATAGTTATAGGTCGAACATACCATGGTTTTTGTTGCACAAATGTAGTGATTGATATATTAATTCCACGATGATCTTCCTTGAATTTATTGAACAATTGTACTTGTGTCATGTCCATTATATGTTTTGGTTGGCTTTCATATACATTTCGCGATATTCTTTTGCGTATCACATCTCTTGCATTTGGTGAAACTCGAGCATGTTCCAACCAATATTCTCGTACAATATCTTTAACCCCTGCTCCTAATCTATCTTTGTAAGGTTGTCTACAAATAATTGTCCAACAAGCAAGTTCATTATTTTCATCTATTTGCATTCTGAATTTGCTATGTTTGTATAATGTTTTTCTTGATGTTCCAACTGCTTTTGCTAGTTCTGTTGTCAAACGCTTTTGTTTAGTACTAGCTGAAAGAATTGCTGTATGAATTGCTTTACGTGCAGCACTGATATCTTTCTTCCTGGATTTTCCAAATTTTTTTATTGCATCGCCTATATTTTCCATCACATTTTGTTTCAATTTCGACTCTTTTGTTACTTTGTGAATACCCAATAACGATGTAGCACCTTCTAATTTCTTGGACACTAATAAACATCTCAAAATTTGTGCTTGTCCTGCTATTGAGTAATCTTTGAGAACTTCATCATAAAATTTTGTAGCACGATATCGTGCAACATGTACTGGTAGTTTTTCTCCATATTTGTCGCAATCAATGTCTTCTAACATTTCATCATCAATAGTAAAAGTACCTATACATCAAATTAAATTAAATTTAACATATATCAAAAAATAAAATTCATTATAAAAAAATGAATTTGGAAAATATATGATATATACATACCAGGTTCAATTTCTGGATTTTGAACTTGATCTTCAATATTGATTTCATCGACATTAGCATGTAAATCACTATTTACATCTTCTACAATGTTCTTTTCAACTTCAATTTGTTCTTCTTGTACTCTATTTTCAATTTCCATTTCTTCAACATTGTCATGTAAATCTGTATTTATATCTTCAATAGTTCTCTCTTCCGTTTCAGCAACCCTTTGTTTTTTGGCAATATATCTGAGTTTTTGTTTCTCTCTATTATCATCATCATCACGTTTACGATCAGCTTTTCTTTTACGATTTCTCTTATTGCCCATGGTTGTTTAATCTATAGACGATAAATTAAAGAATCATGTTACTTTATAGTAAAAACAAATAAATTAAGATTTAAAAACATTTACGGAATTTATAAAAACATGAACTGAAAACAACTATTTGAAAAAAACCTCTTTCAATTAAATAAAAAGTGCAAAGCTACTTTGAAAAAAAAACATCCTTGCAAAGAACCTCCTTGCAAACATGTCTAAGAAAAGAAATATTTTGAAAAAACTCCTTGCAAATATCCCTTAAAAAAAACACTTTCAATGTGTTTTGGAAAAAAGAAGAAGAAACATACTTTGTAAAAATCTTTTTTTCAAAAAAATGTTTTCTTTGCAAATATACAACAAGAAAATAAATATTTGGAAAAAACTTCTTGCATTTATATGCCTTAGAAAAAAAATTTCTTCAATGTGCCTTTGGAAAAAAGAAGAAACATACCTTGTAAAAACCTCCTTTTGCAAAAAATGTCTTCTTTGTAAAAATGCAATAAAAAAGAGATATGTTGGAAAAACTCCTTCAATGTGCCTTTTGTAAAAAAGAAGAAGACATAGTTTGTAAAAACCTCCTTTTGCAAAAAATGTCTTCTTTGTAAAAATGCAATAAGAAAAAAGATAGTTTGGAAAAACTCCTTGCAAATATGCCTTGGAAAAAAAAACTCCTTCAATGTGCCTTTTGTAAAGAAGAAGAAGAAACATAGCTTGTAAAAACCTCATTTTGCAAAAAATGTCTTCTTTGTAAAAATGCAACAAGAAAAGAGATAGTTTGGAAAAACTTCTTGTAAATATGCCTTAGAAAAAAAAACTCCTTCAATGTGCCTTTTGTAGAGAAGAAGAAGAAACATACCTTGTAAAAATCTCCTTTTGCAAAAATTATATCCTCCTTCCGAAATTAGTTTGACAAAAAAATGCGAAGTTCAAACATGCGAAAATAATGAATTAACTTTATGTTTATTTATATGAGTATAAATTTTTATTTTTATTTTTTTTCCGGCCGACGAAAATTTTTTTCCGTTTAGTTATTCGGCCGAATAACCTTCGCTATAAGTTACGGCGCCGTTACGGAAAACAGTTATTCGGCCGAATAATTATTCGGCCGAATAATTATTCGGCCGAATAATTAATTCGGCCGAATAATCTCTGAAACATGACCGATTCAGATCTCTGCAAAATTTTCAGGTTTCTCCATTTTCGGAAGGAGAAAACCACCTCTTACACAACAAAACGAATGTCGGACTTCATACCAGTAGATTCATTATTGAATCTACTTTACGAGGGTATAAATTTTGTTGTATATAGATAAGAACTGATATTTTTTAAGTTTTATATTTGTAACATGTGTCGAGTTACGATTCAGCTCTTTAAAAAAACAGCGAAAAGAAAAATCCATAACTTTGTAAATACAACACCAAAAAAATCGAAGAAAATGTGGGTCGATTCATTGACGTGTCTACTTCAAAAGGGTGGTCTTAGATTTTTTGATTTTATAGCGGGTTGAGAGAAAAGTGGTGCAACAAAAAGGTTGTTGAAAATCGACTGAGTTTCCCCATGGATCGACTTTAAAAAAATATAATAATTAGTATAGAGGTCCATTGGATGCAAACTTATAGTCACGCGTTAGTACATTGTGTGTAGATTGTCGTAGCATTTTCAGTTTTTGCAAAACACAAGTCTAACAACGATTTTAGTGGTGCAACAAATCATAACTCTTTTGTAGTCTTTTCATTTTATAAGAACACACTGTCAAACATTTGCGAGATCGACATATCAAATCTTAATAAAAAAAATTGAAAAAATTATGAGTAGAAAGCTAACATAATTCTACAAAAGTTTTCTTTTTACGGCAAAGTGAAATTTTAAATAAAAATATCACTTTTGTTCGCCCGAAGTTGGAAGACATGAAAAAAACAGAATTATTTTCTCACGAGACCCCCCAAAATAGACACCCATCTTCATTTTTTCACCCTTAAGCAATTACACACAACATATCCTAAATGTTTATGGTTTATTGAATGAATGTTTACAATCATCTAATCATTTACATTCTAGAAGTTACCAAACCTACGCAAGTGGTTTACTGATTTTATTTCCAACACATATTTTTATGTTTATATGCTCATGGATCATATGGAAAAACATGTAATTAATTAAGTTTGTGAAGATAAGATTTCAGCCATCTTTATTGAAGTGATTCAAATCACTACAACTTAGTTGTACCCTTAATAGATTGGGTGACACCCTTTTGCAAAGATTTTACTCTCTCCAAGAGGGTCTCATTCAATAATCACTCGTAAACTAATAACTATAACCTTGGCATTATTAGATAATATCATTTGTGGATGATTTTGGGAAATAAGCCAACATGTTTTAATTTGAATTTTTATTCTACAACATTATGGTTCATTGTTGATTTAAGTTTTGTGAATATATTTATTTATCCATGAATGATCTTTCATTTTATACATGAGCAAATATTTATTTCTGAAAGGTGTCTATTTGATTAAGTCACTTGCAACTTTATGAATTAAGCACTCACATGGGACTTTAACTTAATAGAAAACACATCTTAATCTTCAAACAAGTTTGAAACCCTAAGACGTTTTCTCCAACCTTGATCTAGAAGCCTCCCTTGGCCTTTAAAGTAGGCCTAAAACTTGGGAAAATATTTGTTGAGGTGACAGTGGCAATCATCTTCGGAAGTCGCACTTGTAGCATTAGAGGATTAGGACTTTGCCACTTGGGTGTGAAAAAAAGATGTAACAGGATGCACTAGCATTTATGGATGAGAAAGATAGGGAGCACATGCATGTGCCATCCTCCATTAATTTCCAGTTTAGATGTTTTTCCTAAATTAGCAGTTCAGTTCTAATTCTGCATTTTTTGTTTTATTTAATTTTGCATGCATAGTGAGAGAGTGCAGTTCCCTAGGCACTCATACGTGAGGATTACAGGATGCACTAGCATTTATGGATGAGAGAGATAGGGAGCACATGCATGCGCGATCCTCCATTAATTTCCAATTTAGATGTTTTTCCTAAATTAGCAGTTCAGTTCTAATTCTACATTTTTTGTTTTATTTAGTTTTGCATGCACAGTGAGAGAGTGTAGTTCCCTAGGAACTCATATGTGAGGATTAGAGTCTAAGTTAAGGGGGGCATATCTCTAGGAGGATACATGCTTGCATGCCTAGGATAATCCCAGTATAGGTGCACTTAGTTGGCTCATTTATCCATGCAAACAAGGCGCTCTAGAGTTAGAGTCTTAGACTCTTAGGATACCCAAACCCTAGCACTAAACTATCTTCTTCATCCTCACCATCACCATTAACATCACCATCAACGTCTTCATCGTCACCACCATCTTCATCATCATCATTATCTCTAACTCTAACCCTAATTCAATTTCCTTCTATAACTCCAGCCCTAACCCTCACCCAAACCCTAGCACTAAACCATCTTCTTCATCCTCACCATCACCATCACCATCATCATCAACGTCTTCATCATCACCGCCATCTTCATCATCACCATCATCATCATTAACTCTAACTCTAACCCTAATTCAATTTCCTTCTAAAACTCTAGCCCTAACCCTCACCCAAACCCTAGCAGTAAACCATCTTCTTCATCCTCACCATCACCATCACCATCATCATCAACGTCTTCATCATCACCACCATCTTCATCATCATCATTAACTCTAACTCTAACCCTAATTCAATTTCCTTCTATAACTCTAGCCCTAACCCTCACCCAAACCCTAGCACTAAGCCATCTTCTTCATCCTCACAATCACCATCACAATCACCATCAACGTCACCATCATCATCATGTCTTCATCATCAACACCATCGTTGTAGTGCCCCTAGACTATTGTAGACATTGAGGGCACCTGTTGAGTCACCTGACTATTTGAAACATTAATAAAATAGCCCTATGATTTTATTTTGAGTATATTTATGATTACGATTGATTGATATATGTGCATTTGGGTAGTTATTGTGAATGGATGATTTCATGTTGTTTAACGATTAACTTTGATATGAAAACTGTACATATGAATGATGCTTAACGACTAGCTGTGCAATTGATTATGTGATTAGACGAATGAGTAATGATTGAGTAAATTATAGATGCTTAATGAAGAAGGCAATTTATAAATTAGATTGTGATTATTGAGGACAGCTCTACTAATTTACGTTTCTGAGAAATGTGTGTAGCGACAGGTGAAATGGTTCACCGACGGACACACAAAGGAATATGAAGGGTCGTAGAGTACGGGTAAATCACACACAGGGAGATCGACGACGATGTCGACTTCCGATGGAATACCACGCTTGAGCAGATAAGCACTGATCTGCTTGCTCAAGAGGAAAGCATGAGGGCGTACGAGGTGGGCCACGACGGAGTTGGTCATGTACGAGTTGGGGGGGCGCGCAATGAGAATGAACTCACTCCTTAGTGCCATTAGTCCCTAATAGCGTGTAGACGGAGTTTGGAAGGCAACGGCTCCTGAAATCCCTACATGAAGTTCCCGCAAGTCAAAACGAAAGGATAACGGTAGAAGGGCCCGACGGTGCGGTACCCTGCCGAGAACGGAAAGAGTGGACGCAAGGACCCAACGATGTGGTACCTTGCCGAGGAATGGAAACTACGGATGAATGGACCCGACAGAGTGGTGCCATGTCGGGGAAATGAAATTAAGGAACAAGGAGGCCCAACGGCGCGGCACCGGGGTCCTAGTAAAAGTTGATTGCTAAACTTAACTTCATTGAAACATATAAGTTTGCACCTAGAACATTACTTAGAAATGCATTTGAGTACTTTAGGCATTTGCACATAAATGATTACTTTGGCATATATTAAGTGTTATTTAGGAATTTGCACATGAAAGGATATTTCTGATTATTTAAAAATATTAAAAATATTTATTTAGGAGCAAAATGGAATCCTAGGAATGGACACCTAGTCAACTCCACCTACACCACAAATCTAGGAGTTAAGTGAAATATCTACGGGACAAACATGAGCAAACTTAGGGATGTTGGTGCATCTCCTAGAGAAACTGACACGTGGATGGGTGAGTTTTATTAGTTTATTAATTTAATAAAATGAATATTTTTTGCATGAAGTGACATGTGTCGCATCAGATTTTCCTTTATAAGGAAGGCATTGGGAATGGGTGAGAGGGCCCGGACCCTGGATGACTATCGTAATTTTGAGTTACCTCATGACTTGCTGCTATTGAGGGTTTGGCTAGAAACTTTGGTGGGGGGGAATCCCAAGCTAAGTTTCTTGAATATTGTGTGTGAACTTTACGACCCAAAGCTCGGGGGAGGCCATGCGACTAAAAGCCTGAGCCTACGGTTGGGTGGCGAAGCTAACGGTTGCTTCGCCAATGGTTAAACGAGCTTTGCTGGCAGGATCCTATGGAAGACGCGGACAACAACGGACCAGCTGGGTCTGGTTGACAGGTTAAGGTTTGGTTTATCTTTGTCAGGTTATTCACGCTTTTTATTTTATTTTTTGGTAACTATGAGAGCTAATTTGTTTGTATGAAGTTGTTAAAGTTTCAGGTTCAGTTCAAGGGGACCCTAAAGGAAGGGGTTCTACATTTGGTATTAGAGCCGGTCGAGCCTTGAGTGAACCGGACTCATATTTCTATCGAAGGGTTCTATTGAGGGGTTGTCGATATCTTCGCCAACATTGGATTGCTCCGGACAGCTGATTCAACCACTACTACAAATAGTTTCCAAGCTCTACGATCCAAATCAGGTTCAACAATTTGATTTTTTTTTCTTTTTTTTTGTATATGAGGTTGTTATTTGAGTTTCATTTAAAAAAAAAAAAATGACTGCCGATCTGGTTTCTATAAATTTATAACTCTATTTTCAGCATTCATATATTCTCGAGTTTTCATGAAGGCGTAGAGATTTTAGATCTGAACTTCTATGAAGATTTTAACCCTGTTTTTATTTATACATATACTATCGAATCTTTGCGAATGTGTAAATTTCCTGTGTGTTCCGTTTTGGTATTGTATGGAGATTTGAAAACCCAGGATTGTTTGCGATCTAAACATTAAATCTCTGTATTCCAATTCGAATTTGTATAGCAATTCCAGCATCATTTTCATGATTGCATTTTTTACAACAAAAAAAATCTTGTGTTCCATTCGATATGAAATGACAATCTCTGATTTTGTTTGGGTTCTATTTGAGTTTTATTTTTGAACTTTGAAAATCCTCTATATCTCTAATTCTAGTTGGGATGTTTCACCTTATCTCTGACATTTCAAATTACAATTTGATCTCTGTAAAACTTATGATTGGAATGCCCTATATTCTAAACTCTGTAAACTCCGTCAATTTAAACGAAATGTCCTATATCCGCGAAATGGATTGCCCAATTTCTTAGACCTATGCTAATTAAAAACGGAATATGATCTAAGACATTGCCAAGGGAGACTGAGCTCTGAACTAGCCTACCGCTTAGATCCGATTCATTTAAAAAGAGAACCACAGTCTCGGGTAAAGATTTCTGAATCAGGCGTTTTCAAGGGAGTCCAAACTCTGTTTCGATTTTCTTTATAAAACCTCTATCTAATTGAAACGCAGATCGTGGATATCTACTGCCCTGTATACCTTTCCTTAGATCGCATCAGCGTGTAGACATCTTCATTTAGGTCTGGATCATGATCTCTGTTGACATTATAACAAGGATTTCATTAGAGTTATACTCAATTCACTTTTACCTATTGTTATCTATAACTGGATTCTGAATCCATATTAATGCTATTTGTATTGGCTGCAGTCTTGATCTTACGCTATATTTATAAAATCCTTCCTTCACCAGATCAGGGATATTCGAAATCTGGATCTTATTTGCTTGCCTTCTTTTAGAGTTCGATTTATATCTTTCGATCTCACATAGTGATCCCGACAATTTATATGTATGTCCAGGAATTCTTAACCCAAATTGGAAGTTCTGACTTTCAAATTCACTATGTTTCTTCATTTCGAAAATGTGTTTCCATATTTCATAATGCAAATTGCAGATCTCCGAATTTCAAAATTCTCTGTGTTCATCGAATTTGAAAACGTGTTTCCAGAAATCAATGATCCGAAGTTTTGACTTTCAAATTCACTCTATTTTCTCTTTTTCGAAAATGTGTTTCAAGATTTCATCATGAGAATTGCAAATTATGACTTTCAAAATTTACTATGTTTATTCATTTCGAAAATGTGTTTCCATAAAATCTTGACTGCGAGTGAGTAGATTTGTGATAAATATTAAGGATCGAATCCTAGAAATGGTATTTAAACCTTGTTGTGTGTTTTATTTGGCAAATCGTATATTGGTTAGCCATAGTAACTACAGCATGCTTGTTTATATGACCATAGATATGCTGAACCGTATTGTTAATGAAGCTACTGCAGCGTGTTCATGTTATAAACCCTGTTGTATGTTTTGTATTGCAAATCGTAGCCTTAGCAAGAGTATTTACAGCATTCCCAGTTTCGTATTCATCTCAGTGTATTATTACATGTTTGCAGAAGCATTAGGGAAATTAAAGATTGGTGCATTTGGTTTCTAAATTATTTATTAAAGTTTGGTTATGTGTGCATGTTAGCAAGACAATCGATCGAACCTAGATCTGACTGACCAAATCATGAACCTTGAACAGATCCTCTGATAAAAAAAAAAAAGGAAAAGAAAACTCTATGCGCTTTACTTGCGTCATTCTACCAGTGTGACTGGATACATCAAAACTCTGGAAGTTTAGATCTGGGTATGAGTGTGCCATATCTCTGTCTTGAATTGTTGCTATGTTAAACTGTTGAATGCGCCATACCGAGTCAGTCTCCACTGTGCAAACGGTTGTTTTGTTAACTGTTGATTACGCCCACTACCTCTTGAAATATTCCTTTCTTTTCAAAGCAATCTTTTCGGAGGACTAGAGTATAAAAGCAGGCCATCGGAGTTAAACCCTTGCCATCTGTCAAGCATCCCTATATTACCAGTTTTCAAAACACCGTAAAAATTTGTGAAGGATGTTCTTGATGTCAAATTACTTATGCCCAGGCATGTTTTCGGTGGGGAGTCTATCCTTGCTACCTGCCGAGTACCCACAACTAAATCTCGTTATCCTATAGCAAAGATATTTGTATAGTGTATTTATACGTTTTAATGCGAATAAAGTAAATATTGATTGAGTTTCTGAACTATTGGGAAACAAGTCTTGTTCAATTTATATTTTATGTTTGTATCAATCGAAATTCAAGTCGATTGATGGAAATTCCATAAGTGTATAATGAGAAATTGCAGACAGAATCTTTGTGTGATGCGCAAAGCTTGAATGAAGGTTTATTTGCAGAGCATCGATGGCTGCTGTGCGTCGTAAAGGCAGATCGACGGTACAAGACGATTGGTTATGGACGCACAAGCATTCGGGAGTTTGTGGTTTAACACTATAGCGCCTGTTCATTTGAGTGCTAAAGGTTTAATGTTGAGCACCAAAAGGTAAGTTCTACCGGGCATAGGGAGAAAGTGGTGGAGTTTTCCATGTATGGAGGGTAAGGTAAAACTAGTAAAGGATTGTTAGTTTAACTCTATGTTAATATATTTGGTTTTGTGCCTAAAACAATAGAGCCGAGAGGTAGAAATTCTAATGTTTTTTTTTATATATATTTGGAGTTGTAAAACCAAGGGAATTGTATATTGTTCATATACACTTGATAAAGATCCTCTATGATGCCTTGGATGGATTTAGGCTATGTGAATCAATCCTAATAATTGTTTCCCTGCGTGAAACCTTTCTAAGTCCTCCACTGGGCACGCAGTTAACTTAGTTGGAGGACTAAGCCGCCGAGCTGTGACTTACGTCTAGGAGTAGACACCTGTCGTAGTGTTATCTGGCCAGAGTCATCTATGCGCATTGTTTTAGCCCTCACTGAAAACCGACATCTAAGGAACACTTTCAACGATTTAGGACGCTAACCTAGCCCTGATTGCCACCAGATTCCTTCACTCCTTCATGTGTGGACGAGTTGGTAGTAATTAGGAGAATAGGGAGATAACACCTGTTCATCCGTGGTCGAGTTACTCATAACTCCTGGCGGTAGGAATAACATTTTAGAGAGGTAAACTTTTATTATTTTCAACCGAAGTTATCCCTGGCTAAGTGATAAAAATTCACAGCAGTAGAGTATCATTTGGTGACTTGACACTTGTAAAATAAAGTTTTTACCGAATATGTTATTTAATCTTGATTTAGTGCATTGACGAATATGATAACTATTTATTTAAAATTGAAGATAGGAAATTACGAACCTACCTCATATATAAAGTTTTTGCACAATATGATTAGTTTCATAATACTTTAAAAAGCTATTATATTTAATGTATTTAAATATGGGTTGAGCTAGAATCATAAATCTTAGTACATTCTTTTGGGAGGAGAGGTTGACCTAGATCTAAGTTGGGTTATTTTAGAGATAGATTCTTATATAAATTAAGGATGCACGTTCTGGTTAGGAATTATATTGGCATAATTTATTATGTAAGCATTGCATTCAAACGAATTATATGAAGGATTAAATATTTTGTTTATGTTTCATGGTTCTCTTAATAGGATAGTATGAAAGAATAATCCATTATTATATTCTAATACGAATTCTTATTCAAACATTGTGAAATGACAATATAATATTTCATAATATGTAGTTGAATGAAATAAATATATGTTTACATAATACATATACATTTAAATTTGTATATGCTCATGCTTCGGTTATTTCATAATGGCTTTTGGACATATTCAACATATTTAAACTATAAAAGAAAAGAGAATGGGATGAAATATATATGCTCATACCTCAATTATTTCATAATCGAAAGTGGAATGAAACTAAGTGATGTGACAGACACTAGCTTATGTAAATATAAAGGAAAAAGAAATGAAATATATAGAGAGAGAGAGATAGGAAGTGGAATAAACTTATGTATATTTAATGTACTTAATGGTGGTTAAAATAATGGTTAGAAATTAAATGATAAATATGAAGGCCATTAATTATATGGATTTTAGAAAGAGTTTATGCTTACAAATTATATGCTAGGTAGATTGTATAAAAATGTCAATTGATAAACAGGAAGGTCGTTAGCTATATAAATGTTAGGTGACCAGTTATTCAGTTAACATATATTTGCAATTATGACTTCAAATGAATGACTTAGAATCAGCCTAGTTTCTAATTATTGGTTTATATTAATGAGAATGAAAAGTACGAACTTGATGTGACCCTAACAAAAGTAAAGGAAGAATTCTTGATTGGGAAAATCCACCAAGAGGGCCAAATAAAGATGATTCTCGGAAGACGAAGTATGGAGACGATTAACATATTAAATTAAATTCAATGAAGCTAACTTTAAGTCATGATCAAACCTTGATGAAAAGACAACCAAACTTGAGATGGAACTCAATGATGTTAAAGAAGACCCACAATGTGCGACTCGATGAGTATGTCGAGGTAGTCCTATGACAACATGAACAATGAAAGGAGGTAAGGATGTGATAACCTCGTTAACCTCGAGTAATGATACTCACGAAAGGAATAAGAGATAAATTTTATTATGTTTGACTAAACCGTTAAGTTCCGACCCTAGGAATCTTATCGAATTGAGAACCAACATTTGGGGATTTGGAAGCAGTCTTATGGAATTTTGATTTGGGACAATTTGAGGGTCTCTCCTGAAATGTTAAAATCATGATAATATCTTACTGCATATTTTATGATGTTTACCTTCTCGTCCTGGAGGGAGGATAACCATTTAGATTTAAATCCTTGCTCAAATCTGTTATGCTTTTGAGTGGCTATTGATGCGATGCAACTTGTAGATAATGTGGACATTGTAAGCCTTCGTGGGTGACTAGAAGGTATAGAAAATCTAAATTTGGACTAACAATTATGAAGTATTATTGGATTTTCATTACGTGAAATTACGACTGAGTTCCTAAGGAGGTATTGGAAACATACTAGATTATATAGAAAACTAATGATTAGAACCACTAGTGCTTATGGCTATCATTGTTTGAGAAGAATAGAAGAGAATGACAAGAAGATGAGAATATAAATTTAGGTAAAGACTAGTGTCGAAAGTACGAGAACAAAAGTTAACTTCGAGATGAAATTCTATTTAGGAGGGGGTGTATGTAATGCCCCTAGAATGACTGTGGACCTTAAGGGCACCTGTCAAGTGACTTGGCTGAACAACTTCGATATAATGGTCTTTTGAGCCTTGTTATGTCTTAACTAATTGAGGAAAACTTGAAGATGGGAATGATGACAATCATTAATAAATGAATTAAGGAGTTAAATTATATGTGTGGAGTGGTATAATTGATTGATTAGTTCTTGCTTAATTATTAGCCCTGATTGATCAAGTCAAAGTGCAAGAGGACAGTTACAATCTTATCTCTGCGACTTGGGAGGACGCAACTAAGATGCGTCATAGCTTCCCATTTTTATTCTGAACTTCGGGACAAAGTTCTAAATAAGTAGGGGTGTATGTAGTGCCCCTAGACTACTGTAGACATTGAGGGCACCTGAGGGCACCTGTTGAGTCACCTGACTGTTTGAAACATTAATAAAATAGCCCTATGATTTTATTTTGAGTATATTTATGATTACGATTGATTGATATATGTGCATTTGGGTAGTTATTGTGAATGGACGATTTCATGTTGTTTAATGATTAACTTTGATATGAAAACTGTACATATGAATGATGCTTAACGACTAGCTGTGTAATTGATTATGTGATTAGACGAATGAGTAATGATTGAGTAAATTATAGATGCTTAATGAAGAAGGCAATTTATAAATCAGATTGTGATTATTGAGGACAGTGCTACTAATTTACGTTTGTGAGAAATGTGTGTAGCGATAGGTGAAACGGTTCACCGACAGACACACAAAGGAATATGAAGGGTCATAGAGTATGGGTAAATCACACACAGGGAGAGCGACGACGATGCCAACTTCCGACGGAATACCACGCTTGAGTAGATAAGCACTGATCCGCTTGATCAAGAGGAAAGCATGAGGGCGTACGAGGTGGGCCACGACGGAGTTGGAAATGTACGAGTTGGGGGGTGCACAGTGAGAACGGACTCACTCTTTAGCGCCAATAGTCCCTAATAGCGTGTAGACGGAGGTTGGAAGGAAACGGCTCCTGAAATCCCTACATGAAGTTCCCGCAAGTCAAAACGAAAGGATAACGGCAGAAGGGCCCGATGGTGCGGTACCCTGCCGAGAACGGAAAGAGTGGATGCAAGGACCCAACGATGTGGTACCTTGCTGAGGAATGGAAACTACAGATGAATGGACCCAACGGAGTGGTGCCATGTCGGGGAAATGAAATTAAGGAACAAGGAGGCCCAACGGCACGGCATCGGGGTCCTAGTAAAAGTTGATTGCTAAACTTAACTGCATTGAAACGTATAAGTTTGCACCTAGAACATTATTTAGAAATGCATTTGAGTACTTTAGGCATTTGCACATAAATGATTACTTTGGAATTTAAATAATATTAAGTGTTATTTAGGAATTTGCACATGAAAGGATATTTCTGATTATTTAAAAATATTAAAAATATTTATTTAGGAGCAAAATGGAATCCTAGGCATGCACACCTAGTCAACTCCACCTACACCACAAATCTAGGAGTTAAGTGAAATATCTAGGGGACAAACATGAGCAAATTTAGGGATGTTGGTGCATCTCCTAGAGAAACTGACACATGGATGGGTGAGTTTTATTAATTTATTAATTTAATAAAATGAATATTTTTTGCATGAAGTGACATGTGTCGCATGAGATTTTCCTTTATAAGGAAGGCATTGGGAATGGGTAAGAGGGCCCAGACCCTGGATGACTATCGTAATTTTGAGTTACCTCATGACTTGCTGCTATTGAGGGTTTGGCTAGAAAATTTGGTGGGGGGGAATCCCAAGCTAAGTTTCTTGAATATTGTGTGTGAACTTTACGACCCAAAGCTCGGGGGAGGCCATGCGACTGAAAGCATGAGCCTATGGTTGGGTGGCGAAGCTAACGGTTTCTTCACCAATGGTTAAACGAGCTTTGCTGGACGGATCCTACAGAAGACGCGAACGACAACGGACCAGCTGGGTCAGGTTGACAGGTTAAGGTTTGGTTTATCTTTGTTAAGTTATTCACGCTTTTTATTTTATTTTTTGGTAACTATGATAGCTAATTTGTTTGTATGAAGTTGTTAAAGTTTCAGGTTCAGTTCTAGGGGACCCTAAAGGAAGGGGTTCTACAATCGTCATCATTGTTGTTAACTCTAACTCTAACCCTAATTCAATTTACTTCTATAACTCTAGCCCTAACCCTCATCCAAACCCTAGCACTAAACCATCTTCTTCATCCTCACCATCACCATCAACGTCTTCATCATCACCACCATCTTCATCATCATCCTTAACTCTAACTCTAACCCTAATTCAATTTCCTTCTATAACTCTAGCCCCAACCCTCACCCAAACCCTAGCACTAAACCATCTTCTTCATCCTCACCATCACCATCACCATCACCATCAACGTCTTCATCATCACCACCATCTTCATCATCATCATTAACTCTAACTCTAAAGCTAATTCAATTTCCTTCTATAACTCTAGCCCTAACCCTAGCACTAAACCACCTTCTTCATCATCACCATCACCATAACCATCACCATCATCATAAACGTCTTCATCATCACCATCACCATCACCATCACCATCATCATCAACGTCTTCATCATCACCACCATATCCATCATCATCATTAACTCTAACCCTAACACTAACTCTAACTCTAACTCTAACTCTAGGTTCCTCATCCACATCTCCATCATCATCATCTTCTCCATCATCATCATCTTCATCACCATCACCATCACCATCACAATCATCATCAATGTCTTGATCATCATCACCATCATCATCATCATACGTGCCCGGTGGACGATTTTGCAGAGTTGACCCCTGTGTGCAAAAATTGCACACTCCCTCACTGAGCAAAACCCTAGATTCCAAGATGGACATACAAGATGACACCGAGGCCATGGGACCGGAGGAGAGGGGCACCCCTGGCACTATCCCGGCGTCATGAATCCAACGGAGTCGATGGTTCATCGATCGGAGCCACGATCGTCATTCTATGGCTCATTCCATCTCGCATCCAAAAGGCCTTCAGGGACACCTGCTGGATACCTACCGGGGGCATAGAAGTCCAACCGTGCAACAAAACCTAGTTCCGGGGAGTCCTGCAGGTGTGTCTAGGCAGGTTCCAGCTCAGAACGCTAGCCATAAGTGCCCCGCGAATGATTTTGCAGAGTTGACCCCCATGTGAAAAAATTGCACACTCCCTCACTGAGAAAAACCCTAGTTTCCAGGATGGACGTACAAGATGACATCAAGGCCATGGGACCAGAGGAGAGGGGCACCACTATAACTATCCTGACGTCCTGAATCCAATGGATTTGATGCTTCGTCGAAAAGAGCCACGGTTGTCATTCTATAGCTCATTCCATCTCACATCGAAAAGCCCTTCAGGGACACCTGTTGGATACCTGCCAGGGGCATAGAAGTCCAACCGTGCAGCAAAACCTAGTTTCGAGGAGTCCTGCAGGTGTGTCTAGGTAGGTTCCATCTAGGAATGCTATCCATAAGTGCCCGGTGAACGATTTTGCAGAGTTGACCCCTGTGTGAAAAAATTGCACACTCCCTCACTGAGCAAAACCATAGTTTCCAAGATGGACGTACAAGATGACACCAGGGCCACGAGACCGGAGGAGAGGGGAACTCTTGGCACTATCCCAGTATCCTGAATCCAATGGACTCGATGGTTCGTTGATCGGAGCCACAGTCGTTATTCTATGGCTCGTTCCGTCTTGCATCCAAAATGCCTTCAGGGACACTTGTTGGATACTTGCCCGAGGCATAGAACTCCAACCGTGCAGCAAAACCTGGTTCCGTGGAGTCCTGCAGGTGTGTCTAGGCAGGTTCTGACTGGGAATCCTGGCCATAAGTGCCCAGCCGATGATTTTGCAAAGTTGACCCCCGTGCAAAAATCACACACTCCCTCAATGAGCAAAACCCTAGTTTCCAAGATGGACGTACAAGATGACACCAAGGCCATGGGACCAGAGGAGAGGGGCACCCCTAGTACTATCCCAACATGCTAAATCCAATAGAGTCGACGGTTCGTCAATCAGAGCCATGGTCATCATTCTATGGCTCGTTCCATCTCGCATCCAAAAGGCCTTCAGGGACACCTGCTAGATACCTGTCGGGGGCATAGAAGTCTAACCATGCAGCAAAACCTGGTTCTGGGGAGTCTTGCAGGTGTGTCTAGGTAGGTTTCGGCTAGGAACGCTAGCCATAAGTGCATGGTGGACGATTTTGCAGAGTTGACCCCCATGTGCAAAAATTGCACACTCCCTCACTCAGCAAAACCCTAGTTTCCAAGATGGACGTACAAGATGACACCAGGGCCATGGGACCAGAGCAGAGGAGAACCCCTGGCACTATCCCAGTGTCCTAAATCTAGCGGAGTCAACAGTTCATCGATCGGAGCCACGGTCGTCATTATATGGCTCATTCTGTCTCGCATCCAAAAGGCCTTCAGGGATACCTACTGGATACCTGCCGGGGGCATAGAACTCCAACCGTGCAACAAAATTGGGTTTCAAGGAGTCCTGTAGGTGTGTCTAGGGAGGTTCGGCTGGGAACGCTAGCCGTAAGTACCCGGCGGACGATTTTGCAAAGTTGACCCCAATGTGAAGGCCATCCAAATTTGCTCAAGGGGGCCATTTCTCGTCCGGAGACCCCCGGGTGTGCGTGGCCACCATGGACAGGTCCACAATGGCCACATGGACCTGTGGGAGGTGACGAAATCCAATTCCGCTCGTCGGTTTGGGTTCCGTGGCCTGGGGGCAAATCCTCCAAGTGTCCCTGAATGACCCCGGGGTGCCGGACCAGAATGCCCATAGCACCCGAACCATGGCTCGGTTTGTGAATTTGTCGATTCCAGTGGGTTCAAGACACCGGGTATCAGCTTGGCCCCCCCCCATAGCGTCTCCTGAAGACCCAGAAGCGGTGTCAATGAGCCATCTTCGGAGCTAGGGTTTTGCTCAGTGAGGGCCATTCCAAATTTGCTCAAGGGGGCCATCTCTCGTTCGGAGGCCCCCGGGCGGGCGTGGCCACCATGGACAGGTCCACAATGGCCACATGGACCTGTGGGAGGTGACGAAATACAAGTCCTGTCGCCGGTTTGGGTTTCGTGGCCACGGGGCAAATCCTCCAAGTGTCCCTAAATAGCCCCGAGGTTCCCGACTAGAATGACCGTAGCACCTGAACCTTGGTTCGGTTTGCAAATCCGTCGATTCTGGTGGGTCCGAGATGGCGGGTTTTAGCTAGAGGACCCCCCACAGTGTGCCTCAAATACCCGAAAGCGGTGCCAATGGGCCATCTCCGGAGCTAGCATTTTGCTCAGTGATGGCCATTCAAGGACACTTCAGGGATTTGCTCCGGGGCCATGGAACCCAAAATGGCGAGCGGACTTGGACTCTGTCAACTCCCACAGGTCCATGTGGCCATTGTGGTCCTGTCCATGGTGGCCACGCACACCCGGGGGCCTCCAGATGAGAAATACACCCCTTTAGAGAATTTGGAATGGCCATCACTGAGCAAAACCCTAGCTCCGGAGATGGCCCATTGGCACTGCTTCCGGGTCTTCGAGGGATGCTGTGGGGGGGTCCCTAGCTGAGACCCATCACCCCAGACTCACCGGAATCGACGGATTTGCAAACCGAGCCATGGTTCGGGTGCTACGGGCATTCTAGTAGGGCACACCAAGGCCATTCAGGGACACTTGGAGGATTTGCCTCGGGGCCACGAAACCCAAACCGGCAAGTGGAATTGGATTTTGTCACCTCCCATAGGTCCACGTGGCCATTGTAGACCTATCCATGGTGGCCATGCATGCCCAGGGGCCTCCGGACGAGAAATGCCCCCCTTGAGCAAATTTGGAATGGCCCTCACTAAGTAAAACCCTAGCTCCGGAGATGGCTCGTTGGCACCGCTTCTGGGTCTTCAGGGGAAGTTGTGGGGGTCCCCTAGCTGAAACCCAGTGTCCTGGACCCACTGGAATCGATGGATTCATGAACCAAGCCATGGTTCAGGTGCTACGAGCATTCTAGTCGAGCACTCTGGGGCCATTCAGTGACACTTGGAGGATTTGCCCCAGGGCCACGGAACCCAAACCGGCAAGCGGAATTGGATTATGTTGCCTCGCACAGGTCCACATGGCCATTGTGGACCTGTCCACGGCATCCACGAATGCCCGGGGGCCTCCGGATGAGAAATGGCCCCCTTGAGAAAATTTGGAATGGCCCCCACTGAGCAAAACCCTAGCTTTGGAGATGGCTTGTTGGTACCGCTTTCGGGTCTTCGGGGGATGCTGTGGGGGGTCCCCTAGCTGAAACTCGGCATCCCGGACCCACCCGAACCAACGGATTCATGAACCGAGCCACTATTTGGTTGCTACGGGCATTCTAGTCCGGCACCCTGGGGCCATTCACGGACAGCTTGGCCCAATTAACTTGGCCCATTAACTTGGCGCAATTACTCGTGGATGTAGGCTAGAGAAACTTCAGAGAGCCTCGTACCCTAGTGATGTTGCCAGCTTCATCTACTAGAGGAATATTCTTGCAGACACTGGTAATCTCTTCGGGCCAGATGTAGTTATTTGCAGATGAATACTACAAAAAATGTGCAGTGGTGATAACAAGTTTACTATCTGTTGAGTCTAATACTACATCCAGGAGCCACTCAGCAAAATTTGAGATAGAAAGCTCTGTAATTTTAGGATACTGATTCAACCACTCATATAGTTTCTCACCTTCTCGAGGATCTAAATTTATAATTTCCTGTTGGGTAGATTCAGGCATTCTCGAGGATCTAAATTTATAATTGCCTTCTATGTAGATTCAGGCATGGAATAATATTTGGCGGCACTTCCAAGCTCCCCAGACCATTTGGTCAGCCACAATATGTGCGACTCCTTTGATGAAAGATAAATTCTAGTGTGGACGGCAACATTTGATACACTAGCCAAAGCAATGTTGTTGGAAGAACTTACATATTTCAACAAAGGAGCATTTTGTAGGTGACTTGAAAATCCCTTCCAATTTTCAGCAATAAAACAAAGAATTTGAACGTACAGATTTTCAGGAAAGCTTGTTAACCAATCAGACAACAAAATACAGGGAGATAACCATGCCCAAAAAATTCAAGCTATTATAAAACCTTTGTTTATCAAGATAAGGATGGACTATGTGTGCATTACGAGGAATATGAATGGGAAGGTACCTATAGACCCAAGTTTTCAATGATAGAGGTTAATTACCACTTACCACAGCACGAAATGCTGAACAAAGGGCTAATGCAACACAATGAAGGATTCCCTAGTTCCACTTGTTATTGAAAATGATACTTTCTCTTGACGAAACCAGTAAAAAATATGCATGTATTATAAATGGAAATCCTGTTACAATTTTCATCGGAAGAAAAGCATAGATACCTACAACTGCCATATTTCCTTCTGTAAGCCACTCTCCCATCGGAAAAGGTAATGTAATAGCCCATTTTCCAACATCTTTTCACGGGAAACTGCTGCCTCCACATGTAATAATCATATTGTTTTGTCGAAAATTGATCTTCTTCTGCTAACAAATGCAAAATGAAGGATTCATTGTCTTTGCTACGAGAAGTTCTAAGGTCAGTTTCTCATAAAACATTGATTGTAAAAATCCTGTTAAGATCGATATGTTCCAGGTCACGAACTCAGAGCTTCTTTATCTTAGACATAAACAAAATAGCTTGAGGATGAATACTAGAGACCTGTTGCTTTACAGCGTCAACCTTATCAGAACGTAGGGGTATAAAACGATCCATAGAATCACGACCGTGGCTCGGATTGACGAACCATCGAATCCGTTGGATTCAGGACGTCGAGATAGTGCCAGGGATGCCCCTCTTCTTTGGTCCAATTCCCCCGGTGTCACCTTGTAGGTCCATCTTGGAAACTAGGGTTTTTCTCAGTGAGGGAGTGTACAATTTTTGCACACGGGGGTCAACTTTGGAAGATCCTCCACTGGGCACTCATGGCTAGCATTCCTAGTCGGAACTTGCCTAGACACACCTCCAAGACTCCCCAGAACCAGGTTTTGCTGCACGGTTTGACTTCTATGCCCCCAGAAAGTATCCGGCAGGTGTCCCTGAAGGCCTTTTGGATGCGAGACGGAACGAGCCATAGAATGACGACCGTGGCTCAGATTGAAAAACCGTTGACTTTGTTGGATTTAGGATGCCGGGATAGTGCTAAGGGTGCCCCTCTCCTCCGGTCTCGTGGCCCTGGTGTCACCTTGTAGGTCCATCTTGGAAACTAGGGTTTTGCTCACCGAGGGAGTGTGCAATTTTTGCACACGGGGATCAACTTTGGAAGATCGTCCACCGAGAACTTATGGCAAGCGTTCCCAGCCGGAAATTTCCTAGACACACCTATAGGACTCCCCGAAACCAAGTTTTGCTGCACGGTTTGACTTCTATGCCCCTGGAAGGTATCCACCAAGTGTCCCTGAAGGCCTTTTGGATGCGAGACGGAACAAGCCATAGAATGATGCTCATGGCTCCGATTGATGAACCGTCGACTCCGTTGGATTCAAGATGCTAGGATAGTGCTAGGGGTGCCCCTCTCCTCTGGTCCCATGTCCCGGGTGCCATCTTGTACGTCCATCTTGGAAACTAGGGTTTTTCTTAGTGAGGGAGTGTGCAATTTTTGCACACGGGGGTCATCTTTGGAAGATCGTCCACCGGGAACTTATGGCTAGCGTTCCTAGCCAGAACCTTCCTAGACACACCTGCAGGACTCCCCAGAACTAGGTTTTGCTACACACTTTGACTTCTATGCCCCCGGAAGGTATCCAGCAGGTGTCCCTGAAGGCCTTTTGGATGCAAGACGGAACGAGCCATAAAATGACGACTGAGGCTCGGATCGATGAACTGTCGACTCTGTTGGATTCAAGACATCAGGATAGGGCCAAGGGTGCCCCTCTCCTTCGGTCTCGTGGACTTGGTGTCACCTTGTAGGTCCATCTTGGAAACTAGGGTTTTGCTCAGTGAGGTAGTGTGCAATTTTTGCACACTGGGGTCATCTTTTGAAGATCGTCCACCGGGCACTTATAGCTAGCATTCCCAGCTGGAACTTGCCTAGAGACACCTGCAGGACTCCCCAGAACCAGGTTTTGCTGCATGGTTGGACTTCTATGCCCCCAGCAGGTATCCAGCAGGTGTCCTTGAAGGCCTTTTGAATGCGAAACAGAATGAGCCATAGAATGAAAATCGTGGCTCCGATCGATGTACCGTCGACTCCATTGGATTCAGGACATCGGGATAGTGCCAGGGGTGCCCCTCTGCTCTGTTCCCGTGGCCATGGTGTCATATTGTACGTCCATCTTGGAAAGTAGGGTTTTACTCAGTGAGGTAGTGTGCAATTTTTGCACACGGGGGTCAACTTTGCAAATCGTCCATCGGGCACTTATGGCTAGTGTTCCCAACCAGATCCTTCCTAGATACACCTGTAGGACTCCCCAGAACCAAGTTTTGTTGCATGGTTGGACTTCTATGCCCCCGACAGGTATCCAGCAGGTGTCCCTGAAGGCCTTTTGGATGCGAGATGGAACAAGCCATAGAATGACGACCGTGGCTCTGATTGACAAACCGTTGACTCCATTGGATTCAGGACATCGAGATAGTGCTAGGGGTTCCCCTCTCCTCTGGTCCCATGGCCCCGGTGCCATATTGTACGTCCATATTGGAAACTAGGGTTTTTCTCAGTGAGGGAGTGTGCAATTTTTGCACACGGGGGTCAACTCTGCAAAATCGTCCGCCGGGCACGTATGATGATGATGATGGTGATGATGATGAAGACGTTGATGATGATGGTGATGGTGATGGTGATGGTGATGGTGATGGTGATGGTGATGAAGATGATGATGATGGAGAAGATGATGATGATGGAGATGTTGATGAGGAACCTAGAGTTAGAGTTAAAGTTAGAGTTAGTGTTAGGGTTAGAGTTAATGATGATGATGGATATGGTGGTGATGATGAAGCCGTTGATGATGATGGTGATGGTGATGGTGATGGTGATGGTGATGATGAAGACGTTGATGATGATGGTGATGGTGATGGTGATGGTGATGGTGATGATGAAGAAGACGTTGATGATGATGGTGATGGTGATGGTGATGGTGATGATGAAGAAGATGGTTTAGTGCCAGGGTTTGGGTGAGGGTTAGGGATAGAGTTATAGAAGGAAATTGAATTAGGGTTAGAGTTATATTTAACATTGATGATGAAGATGGTGATGATGATGAAGACATGATGATGATGGTGATGGTGACGGTGATGCTGATGGTGATGGTGAGGGAGGTGATGAAGAAGATGGCTTAGTGCTAGGGTTTGGGTGAGGATTGGGGCTAGAGTTATAGAAGGAAATTGAATTAGGGTTAGAGTTAGAGTTAATGATGATGATGATGATGGTGGAAATGATGAAGACGTTGATGATGGTGGTGATGGTGAGGGTGATGATGAAGAAGATGATGATGATGGAGATGTTGATGAGGATCCTAAAGATGATGTTCGTGATGATGATGCAAGTCCCTCTAAGTGGTTATCTATAGGAATAAAGCATCAATATCCAACCATAAATGAGCATGTTTTAAAATATATTAGTGCAAACCCTAGGTTGATGACACGATGCTTCGATAAGGGAAAAAACCCAAAATCTAGCTAGATTTGGGTGAGCATTGAGCATGGGGAACCAAATCTATGAAAAAGGTTGGGGATATAAGAGTTTTTTGGGTTATAAGAGCATGGGGAACCAAAACCCTAAACCAACATAATCATCAGAATATAAGAGTTTTTTGGGTTGGGGATATACCTCAAGGTACCCAAAGCATGAAAAAGGTTTGGGTGGACACAAAACTAAAGAGAGAGAAACTAAAGAGATATTTGATCGATAAGCAATTTCACAGTTCCCCAATGATTTTCTCAAGTATAGATCTCAAAGATACCACCATTGAAACTTTATGATAACTCCCTACCCCAAGTGGAAGACCCTTCTATCCATACATGGATTCCTAGAAGGTTTCATCTACCAAGTTAAATTTTCAAGACCATTGTAATATATTATGTACTTCAAAAATTTCCTAAAACCTAGATAATTCTAATCTTGAGAACCTATCAAAACTGCTATCTTCAAATGCTACAAACATAAATAGATATATTTAAGAAAATACTAACTCAAATTACTCAGATTTGATCCAAATCACATCACCATTTTATTCAACATAAAAGAGAAGCATGGAACAATTTAATACATATAGGAAAAATAAAAAACATAGGCAAAGACATGTGTGTATGTATGTATGTGTCAGCAAAAAATGCATGTACCAACGAAATAACATAAAACTACACATAGCTCGATGTAGAACATAACATTCTTTGATGCAATTCTTTCTCTTATGTAAATTTGACTGGCCTCATTCAATAAATCCATCTGGATCCTCTCTGTTGCTAATTGTCTCCATCAATATCTCATGCTCTAAATGAGGCTGGTAGTAGCGTACCTTGGTTGAGCTCTTGCTTGACATTGTCTGAAGATGGATGTTTGTGCCAACGATCAAGTTTGTGAAGTGATACACCACTGAACCTGGTTTGTAATCCATGAATACATGCCCACTAGTATTTCTTGACTTCCCATCTATTGTAAGATATTCCCCCTTAACCACCATCGAGCCAGTAGTAAATTCAATTCCTTCATCTTCGATTAATGATCCGTTGAAGGTTTGCTTACCTTGGATGCACCGTGCCAACCAATAATCCGCACCCCATTCATTGTCTTTCGATGCAACAACTGTGTATATGTGTCCTTGTTGTACAAGATCTGAGATATGGTTGTAGTCTGTCGAAATCCCTGACTGACCCTCCTCTAACTAGGTTGTTTCAACAACTGCATGTTGGTCTACTGCAAGTGACACATGATCCCATTCATCAACCCATTCCATGCATTTGCATTCATCCCATTCGCCACTGCTGCAAGGGCTGCAAAAGCATGCAAGCTTTCGCATCCATATTTCAAATAAGTGGTTGTTTGAGCTTCAAACTGAATGAAATCCATGTGTTCCTTATACTGTGCCGCAACTATAGGAACGCGATCGATCTATGTCAACCACTAGCCAAAAATTTCTCACCACATGTCCTGCCACTGATGATGTTTGTTGATCTCTTGCTTGTTCTGACATTGTTGCAGAGCACCATTGAACTATGGACCTTGCATCTCGGATATGAGGTTCCTTGTCAAACCTCATCTCTTCCCTTCATAGTGCGGTCTTGATGCATGCATCGGCCCCGTCATGCTCACCTTTGTTGTGCTCGGTCTCAAAATAGTTCCAGATATGCGACATATTATAAGTCTTATGCAAAGTACTCATCCATTGGAATACTCGGGCATTTTTGAACTAGCTCGCACAACCATCCAACCATATCCAATGATGATCCATCTGTATATCTCTTTCCTTCAACTGATCATAGAAAATTCAAAAATAATGTTGCACATAATGCAGATCATGGGCTCTATCATCACTTATGTAAAAGTTTGTCTCCTTCAGTATTATCCTCTTGTCATTGCTTCTCTCTGGACCATGCCTATACTGCATTTTCTATACTGCTCATCTTTCCATCGCTCTACATGCACATGTTGAACATACTGCTTGGTTTTCTCGTAGAATTCCATCAAGAAGTCACATACCGGTACCTGTTACCATGGAAACAAGGGAAATATTACAATGTGGCCTTTGGAAAAATGTATATGCCATAAATTAAACATGTAATATGAAAAATATGCAATATTCATTTGTACCTGTGACTTCACCAATGCAATCTTTTTACTTTCTCTAACACTGTCTAATTGATAGGTCATGTACTTGAAGCTCTGCATCTCCACACCCATCATGCCAAATTCATGCTCCTTGCTTTCATGAATGCAACGGTTCAAAAGAGAAAACCCACTGCACATAGAACATGTCCCATATAGACACGATTTTTCATAATACTTTTGTCCTTCGGGCCTTGGACACATGACATTGTGGATAAAGTCTGTTGATGCATTCGGTGGTAGTATGGATTCATTGCAGCCCTGCACAATGTTAGTATGCAAATCACAAAATATATGTTTATATGTGTCATAATAATATTCATATTCTATGTGGTATCTACAACAACAAGTGTTTCGATCAATGCATATACGAACGTACCATGGTTTGCATTTCTCAAAGGGCCTTTGGCCCAGGTTCAATTGTGTGTGCTCGTTCCTGAATCTCTCATAGAGTTCAGTCTATGTGTTTTCAAGGAAGTGTTTAACATGGGGCTCACGTTCAGTAGAAACTTTTCTCAGTTTTAGCACGTCTCTTTGGTTTGATGAAGGTCTAGTATGATCATGCCAAAACTTTTGTACTAACTCCTTAACAACATCAATTAGGTTCCTATCTGCACGAGGCAACCTACCAACAAAATCCCAACAATCGTTCCCACCCGGAGTGTCAATATTTTCTCTTATAACAGAGTACTTTTTAATAGTTTTTCTATTTAATTTGAGTATGTGAGAAGCGTGTGATAGCAGGCGACGTTGCCTTGTGGACTTGCTTACAATTGATTCTGCTAAAACACAATGATCCACACAAAGATCTTTTGTACGAGACGTCTTCCCATTCGCATTAAATGCAGATTGGATATTTCTTACAATATGACTGTTGGCCTCTGAACTTTTAACCATCTTTATGCCCAAAATTCTCCTAACAACAGCTAAAGAATGTGACTTTAACAAACATAGCAATAATCGACATTTACCTACATCACCTTTGGATTCAAAATATTCTTTGACAATTTTGTTGCATTGCCATTCAATAGTGCGTTTTGGAAACTTGCCTTCAAGCCCTGGCATAGCACTCTCATCCACATGAATACATCTAGTATTTATTCTTCTTGCACTGGACAGTCGAGGTAGGGAGGGTGGACATGAGACATGAATACCCGAGCTTGTTTGTTGTGGTGCTTCGTTCATAGATTGGGCCATAATGGGAGTGTGGTTGATAGGGTTGTGGTCTTCTTGGGGAGATTGCAAATTGAGGAAGGCTTGTATGTCCATCTCTACACATGCAGCATCTCCCAAAATTCTTGTGTCGTGAGTAACTTTAGAATGACTCGTTGATGGATTGTTGGTTGGAGATTGTGTTGATGTTGGAATTTGAGTTGGGTCTGTTGGACGCGACCGATTTACCCGTGGTTCTGAACAAGAGGTTTTCGTGTCAACAACTGTGTTAGGATCAGTGGCATGATCCAGGGAAATGATAGGACCATGTCTCAATCTTTCCATTCCCAACCTGGCCTTTTCTCTTAAGTCATTGACCTTTTTAATGGGAAGATTCCTTCTATTTTTTTTTGGCGTTTCATGAGTTTCGGATCTCCAAAAGTCTCTTTAACACAACTATCAGGCCTACCCCTACAAAAAAAACAACAAATAAGATATTAGTGCCATTATACAGTGAACCTGACACATTCCAACATAGCTTACCACTTTACAAATTAACATATACAACTGCAGACTATGTTTGTTTATTTGTGTTCGAATAAACATCATTATCCCTTACAATTCCAATCAATATAGATTATGGTTGGTCAAGTGTAGAGAGAAAAAACTAGTGTCTTACCTAGCCATGAATTCATAAAAATTATGGTACTAACACCCTACAACAGAGATGGCTAGATATGCCTTGGGAATAGTTTGATAGTTTTTCTACATCAAATAAGGTAACCTTAATTTGTTGCATTTTTTGCTTTCTCCCTTAATGTTATCAATTCTAAATTTTGCACATAGTTTGATTCCTTTGTCTTCATAGTGGAATGGTATATCCTTCCATTTGAGGCAATGTCCTTTACCATCGTAAATTACTAGGTTATATAACACATTAAGGAGTTGAAGAAACAACAACAAACTATTTGCTTATCTATAAACCTTGAGATGATAGAATGTGATTTTGAGTTTAAAATACCCATGGTTGAATTCAACAATGCATCACAATAGAATGAATGTATACCTTGTTTTGTGCAAAACCTTAAGGAGGAGGCGAAGGTTTCTAACAAGGATCATGGTGTTGGGAAGGGTGATTAGGGGGAATATAATTTGACCTTTCAATGTGCAATATCTAGGGTGGGGAGGTGTTGGAGAGTGGGGAACTAGGGACTATACCAACAATCATCATGTTGAATAAAGCATGAAGTGGGAAAGTCTTGGTTTTTGGAAAAAAAATCATTATTAAATGTGAGGAGATATTGTAAGGATGGTAAATGTGGATGAATATTATCATATTTGGATTCATAGAGAAAGGAAAGGTGCATACACTTATAGATATCCTCATTCCATACAATGGTATTGAATAAGAGATGAGAGAGATGAGGTTTTGTGGATGAGTTGAAGTGATATTTTTAGTTATGTTTAGTGAGTGTGTGTGTTTTTTTGCTAGCATAATATGAGGTGAAAAGAACAAAATTAACTTGGGAACTAATTACACAATGAGGAGGTTGCATACTTCATCTTGTCTAGTGTTCATATGAGTTTTTTTAGATGTGAACTTGGGGAATATTCTTGTCAAATTCATTGTTGTCTATGCATGGATATTGTTGTGGACATATGATAAAAACAAAAAGGCATGGGCTCATCTCAAATCTTATGAATGAAAAGACTTATTTACAATTCACCATACCTCTATAGAAATGATCTCCACTTGCAATGGAAACTAGTAGCTTGAATGAATCCACTAGATTCCAAGACCACTAAAGATGTTTGTTAGATTTCAAGGGTGATTTTGTGTCCAATAGATCAAGGAGTGTCCAAAATATCAATGAGTGTGAGCCAATAAGAAACCTGTGAGAGCTTGAAACCCGCGGAAGAAGTGAAACCCATGTTTTTAGGTGAATTCCCGAGAAACAAAGAACTTTGTTTTTTTAACTAGTAACAGGGCCGCGCACGCATGCTTAAGCGCGTGCATGCATGTTTTTCATGCATACACGTCAAGAGCACGCACATGCCCCTGTATAATGTTTACACCATTTATTCCCCAACGTTTACACCATTTAATGCCAAACCTTTTCCCACTTCGAAAATATTTGCAAAAATTGGACTTGGTGATGAAGTTTGAAGGGTGGGTCTTAATTTTTATTGGAAGGGCTTACTCTTTGACACATTTGATAATTTATGGTTGTTTATGCGCCTTGACCCAATTGACATTGTAAGGTGAGGGTGTGCATGGATACTAATCCTTATTTATGACTATGCGATGAGGATTTAAATGGAAGAGGATGTAAAGACGTGTTATTTTTATGCATATTTTGATGGCGAGTGTCAAAGAGAAACGTGCTGATAAACCACAATTCCTGAGCCAAAAATTGTTTTATTAAATTTTATTAATAAGCATTGGAGTACTTTGGTCCAAATGTTTTTTCTAACTCATTGTTTCTCCATATTGTGTGCCTACTGCCACCTCTCTATATCAATGCATAAAATCAACCTCTTCTTGGTTTGTGGTTATAGTTGCATGCCATTGAGTGTTGTTTAGAGTTTCCGTGAGTCTGTGACATTCATGCAATAAATGAAGTCTTGTAGAGGAGGATTCATCAAGGAGGCAATTTGAATTTCATTTTGACAAAACACATATTTTGTAAAGATCAAATGCCACGAATGCATCCACAGCCTACCATGCAAGACCGTGGATATGTTGAAAAACATTGAACATCATCAAAGAATGAAAATAGGTTCCTCGAGATCTTATTGAAGCATATTGATCTCAGTTGAATTCCACCTGGGCCTTAATTGAAAATTCTAGACCTCGGGCATTATCAATAACACATAGAATCCATGACACTATCCCTCTACAAGGATCCTCCTCCTCCTCCTCCTCCTCCTCCTCATAATCATCTTCATCATCGTCAACATCATCATCATCATCCTCATCATCATCAGCCTCGTCATCGTCATCATCCTCATCATCATCATCATCCTCGTCACCATCATCATCTCCATCATCATCATCATCATTATCACCCACTTCCTCATCATCCTCCTCCTCCTCCTCCTCCTCCTCTTCATCATCAACATCATCATCATCAGCATCATCATCATCCGTCATATTCTTCATCATCTTCATCATCATCATTGATAATGATGTCGATGATGACGAAGATGATGATGATGATGATGATGATGATGATGGATGATGATGGAGATGAGTACGAAGATGAAGATGATGATGACGAATATGATCATCATCATCATCCTCGTCATCCTCATCATCATCATAATCATCCTTGTCATCATCATCCTCATCATCATCATAATCATCCTTGTCATCATCATCCTCATCATCATCACCATCATCATCTTGGCCATCATCTTCGTCATCAACATCATCATCATCATCTTGGCCATCATCTTCGTCATCAACATCATCATCATCGTCATCATCATCATCAATGTCATCATCATCCATCATCTTCATCATCATCATCATCATCGTCATCATCATCATCATCATCATCATCTTCGTCATCATCATTATTATCAATGA